>CANUEX010214249.1:0-35159 GCA_948099535.1 Jatropha multifida | reverse complement strand
ATTCGAGAGTTTTTGAAACAAAATTTTCCCTACATATATACATATATATATATATATATATATATATATATATATATATATATATATATATATATATATATATATTTCTCTCAATATCAAATTTCATTAAATTATAATATTTCTAGTTAAATAAAGGGTTTGTTTCTTATTATATGTTGAGTTTTGAAAAGAGTTTTATTCTTAATAATAATCTTTTTTTAATTTTTTTTTCATCATTGAATTAATTTGTAACTATTATCACTTTAATTTAATAAGATATTTATATCTCCCTTCAATAAGTAGATGACCTCTTGATAATTAAATATTTTTAATTTTCTTAATTTTTTTATTATATTTTAAATCTATTTGACTCGAGAGAAAATATTTTTTATAAAATTGAAAAAAAAATAAAACTAGAACTATATATTTCTATTTTGGATCACTTTTCGGGGTTTTAAGAATTTATGTGTATGTGCATGTATTCCTTTCTCTAATGCACTGAGTGAGTAATACTGTTATTATCCAAAAAATAATTATAATCATCAATTCAGATTATTTACTCATTTCTTTTCTTTATCCAGCAGTAAAAGAATAATTTATTATTATTTTTCATTATAGTTGTATGTAGATATTGATTTGGAATTGAGAGCAGGAGATTAGAGATAAAGTGATGACTTAATTTTCTTTTTGGACACTTAGTAAAGTTTTAAGAATTTGTAATTATAAATTAGAGATTGAAAAATTAGGTATAGGAATTATGTTGAATTTTATTTTGAGACTGCTTTATTATTAAAAAAATTAAATTAAATATATAAGAGTAAAGTAACTTATACAACAAAGTCCAATACAAATTAAGTTATTGTATTTATTTTAATCTAAACAAAAACTTGTGCTTTAATATTATATAGATAAAAAAATTTAAAAGAGTACAAATAAATAACGAGCATAGTAAACATGCAATGCACATTATAAAAAAGACTAGTATTATATATAAAAGTGAAAATAATGAGATTTTCGATAACATTCTTAATAAAATTTAAGATATCCTAAAATAACCTTAATCATAGCCAATTAGAAAATTACATTTTATTATTAATATATTTATAAAATTATTTTTAAGTCAATAATGTATTTTCATTTACGTGAGGAGTGAAAAGTCTCAAGTTCGAATCCTCTCGACCACGAGTGTTTTCTCCAATTTAGTGAGTGAAAGATTATTCCTTATTGATAACCCATAGTGTTATTTTGGTTCATTAGGCCTCATAATGAATTAAAAGAAATTATTTTTTAAATAAATATATATAGATAATTAAGAAATTAAAATTTTAAATTTTATCTATTCTAAATTTATTTTTTAATAATATATATAATAGTGATACATTTAAAAATATTGTTATGTTTTTTAATTAATATTTTTTTCTTTATGTTTATATGATTTGATTGGATGTATTTTTTAAAACTAAATTTTTAAATATAATATATATAATTTTTTATTTAAGGAAGAAAAAAAGTATATTTTTATAGTTGTAAGATTTGATTGGATATATTTTTTAAAAAGTAAATTTTTAAATAGAATTTTCATAATTAAACTTCAGATGATAAACAGTTGAAAATTTTAATTTAAAATATATATAATATTTTATTGATATATTTATATATGCATATACATTGAAACATTTTTTTATTTGATGAGTTTTAAAAGAGTTTTATTTTTAATAATAAATTTTTATTTTTTTTTTCGTTACTCAATAATTTGTAGCTACTATCATTTTAATTTAGTATGAAATTAAATTTTCTTGTCATAAATATACATTTTATTTATGATTAAACATTTTAAATTTTTTTGATATTTTTTATATATTAAATCTTTTTTATTTAAAAGAAAATGGTGTTTAGAAAATTGAAAAAAATTAAAACTATACAGTTCTATTTGGATTAATTTTTGAGATTTCAAGAATTTGTGTGTATGTATATATAGTTTACAAGGTAAATAATACTACTATCATAACCAAAGTGACTTTTATTATTAATTTAAATTATCATATCATTTTTTTTTAACTTAATAGTAAAAAGTAATTTATTATTATTTTTCATTATAGTTGTATATAAATATTAATTTGGAGTTAAATTTAGAGATTGAATATTGAATAATGACTTAATTTTCTTTTTTGATACTTATTATAATTTTAAAAATTTTATTTATAAATTAAGGACTAAACGATTAGGTATAGAGATTGAGTTGAACTTTATTATGAGACTACTTGATTATATAAAAACAGAATTGAGTATATAAAAAATATTATAGCAAGTAGTTTCTACGTCAAAGTCCAATATAAAATTAACCACTTATTTTTATTTTAATTTAAATAAAATTTATTTAGATAAAAAAATAAATGTATATGTAAATGAGAAAAAAAAAAGTTAAAAACAAGAAAAATAAATGCAGAACAGAGGAGCAGCCTTTCAGAGAAGATAAATTGTTACTTTTCAGTAACTGATTCTGTCTCAAAAGGACCAACAACAGTTGTACTTTTTTTTTAGAGCCTAATGGTTTCAGACTTTTCAAGTAAAATGCGCTTACAACAATCGAATTTGAGTTCTTAAAAATTGAGATCATTGATCCCCTGATTAATGTCTTATCAAAATATTATTTAATAATAAATATTTATATAACCTGATAACAAATTTAAATTTAAATCTCTTTTCTCAATATATTAAAAAAATAACTTTGTCGGTAATTAAAGATAAAATTTTTTACTATCAAGAATTCATTAGCTTTGACCGTAATTTCTATGATTGTAATTAGGTCAATCAATTAAGACTTTAAAGTCTTAATTTTTTCATTCAACTTGAGTCTTAATATTTATTTTCTTTAATTCTGTACAAAGTAACTACTGTCCAAATAAATAAAAGGAGGGAATGTACATACATGTCAACAAACGAAATTGCGTGAAAGTGACAACTGATGAGTGGATTTTATATATAAGAGAAGATCTAATATTTTGGGTAAGAAATAATTAAAAAGTATATTCGGGTCGGTAAGGTAAATAAATGGTCCCCTGGGATGCGGGACATGCCATGTTATAGTCGTAGTTTCGACTCTTCCTATAAAAAATAAATTTTATTTATTTATTTATTTATTTTGAAGCGACTAAATCTCTCTACCCAAAAAGCACGTGTTATTTTACTTATTATTTATTGGCTCCAACTTGTATTTTTCATTTGTGTTCTCTGTTTCTTGGGATTTATGGGAAGAGAACATATTTATTTTTATTTAATCATTACAGCTGTGGTATTTTTGTTAGGACGTTGATATATGATAGTAATATGTCTATTTCATAATATTTATTATATTTAAAAAAATAATTTATTTTAAAATATTCATCACATTTATTATTTTAAAAAGTAATAAATTTTTTTAATAATTTATTGTAATTTTATAGTCTTTTTAAGCGATATAAAATTCTAAATACGAAAAGTACTATGAAACAGAGCTAGCAGCATATAGCTGTATAAATAATTTTTACTTTAAGTTCGAAAAAGTAAAGTTTTTATTTTTGTTTTTTTTATATTGAAGCATATTCTTTGAATTCAACCTATCTATCTCTCTACCTAAAAATCACTGTTTTTTTTATTTATTGGCTCTAACTTAATATTATCCTAACCACTTTTTTTGATTTTTTCTTTTGAGTTTGTTCGACAAAATTAATTGTTTTAGTAGTTGTTGGACAAAGAGTTTTTTTTTCTTTTTTTTGAATATTAAAGAGAGAATTTGAATCTGAAACTATTATCAGATCGTATATGCACTTACTACTAATCTATACTTAGAGTTAAATGGATTGTATATATTACAATTTTTTAATCTAAATTATTATAAATACAAATTACAATAATGAAAATTCCCAAATAATGCTAAGAGATGTAAGCAAAAGTTACAAACCTCAAACCTAGCTTTTCAAAAATAATGCTATGATCCATGTGTTAATTTTGATATAATTTAAGGACATAAAATTACTTTTTATTTTTATTTAATTATTACTGTTATAATATTACACACTTCTTCATACTAGAAATAATAATTCTTAAGGTTTTTATTTGTTTATACAAAATATTAATTTGATACTAGGTGTTTGATGGATTCAATTATATTAATTAAAACATTAGACAGATCAAAATTAAAATGTTTATAATAAATATAATTCAATCGATTATAAGCTTTACTCCTTTCGATAGAGAAGAGGATGACAATGATAAAGCATGTGTATTCATTAAACCAAGGAGTGAAGGTTATATGTTCTCTGAATTTGTTTAAATGATGAAAAATGCCATATTTTGATATTTTCATTTCTGAATTTATTTTTATTTTTACAAATTAATCAATTTAAAAAGAACATCCATATTAAACTTTCCCAACTCTTTCTAATAAAAGTTTAAAATTCACAAAACATTATTTTTTCTAACACAATAAATTTGTAAAACATTTAGTATAACTTTAATCTGTTCAGTATGAAAAATACATGGATTTCTTACGCAATAATCTAGTAACAAAAATTAGTTTTAAAATGTTCATATTAATGCATAAAGCTCAAAATCATCGGTCGAGGTAAAAAGGGATGTAACATAATTCATATAATATTTTTCTCTATTTCATATTTAATTAATCTTTTTTTTATCAGCAAAATGATTAAATTTTATTAATTTTAACCTGTCTAGGAAAAACTTATTTTATCCAAGTATTAAATTGAGCCAATAGGCCCTCCTATATACACTCAACCTAACTTAGATAATTTAAGTAAAAGAACCTAGTCGAAGCATCAATATTCATCTAAACTAAATACAACAAAGTCCAAAATAAGAGGTTCACTAATCTATATCTATACCAACAATCAATCCCATTTCTTGAGATAGAAATGATAAGAGAGAGTTAATGAGAAAAGAACATAATAAAATATACCTAAAAACTTAGTTCAATTCAAATTATATCCAAGCTACAAATGGTACAGTCACATCAACTCCTTTCTTGGACATGCAGTCAACAAAATTATTACCATCTTTATTTATGTGGTGAAATTCCACTTGCTCCAAACAAGACACTATCATATCAAACTTATTAAAATGTTTCCACCATCAATAATGATGCTTTTGCTTCTGAATCACCCAACAAACTGCATTTCTTGAGTTAGACTCAATAGTCAAGGATGAATTCTTGTAAAGTGAGAACCAAAATAACTCTGTAGCATGAAAAATAGCAAGAAGCTTTGCTTCATTTGAGTCTAAAATACCAACTGACTTATAAAAAATACAAACAACTAGACCCAATTCATTTCTAAGAACCCCTCTAATACCCGCAACACCCGGTTTCCCTTTTGGAGCCCCATCAACGTTAAATTTTAGTTTACCAACACCTGGACACTCTCAAATATTATGAGAAATAAAGCTTGCTGAAGCATACCTTAAAGACTTGAAACTATTACAAACTGTTAGAGGAAAGTTACACTAATCATACAAACTAGAAGAAAGCAAAGGGTACTTTGCCTTAAGAAGCTCAAAACCTCTCTCATTTTAATCATATCCAACACCATCTCTGAACTCTAACTTTCATTTTTGAAAATTAACTTATTACGTCTCACCCATAACGACCATAATGTAATAAAGAAAATCAGACTCCAAATTTTACTGCAACCTTTTTCCATAAATAAACTCTCTCAATGCCAACCCAAATCAACCACATCAATAGAGAGGGCACCTTGAATACTCCACCAACTTAACACAGAATACCAAATATCACTAGCCAAAAAATACAGCAGCAAGGAATGATTAACAGATTCAGGCTCCAACCCACACAAAGGACACACACAATTCTCCAAATTTGAAATAATTTTTTGTCTAAATAAATTTAGCCTACAAGGAATATTATCAAGGAATACCTTCCAAGCAAAAATAGCCACTTTGGAGGGTAATAAGGAAGACTACAGACTCTTAATATTAACACTTGGAGAAATCTCACCCAATTCTTTATCTTCCAAAATAGAATTCAGATTTTTAACTAAAAATATATCTTGTTTGTTGAAAGTTCAAATAATTCTATCTTCAGCTAGCTGCGACACAAAAATTTCATCAAGCTTGACTTGGAGCTGATGCTAAGATTCCTCCTCAAAACTTCTAAGTTCTCGGAGCCAAACCAATTTCCAAACCCAACTATTTCCAACCAAAGAACCATAACTGTAAACCTTAGCTCTTTTATTGCAAGCAATACGAAAAGGCCTTGGATATAAGTTCTTTATAGGAGTGTCAAAAAGTCAACATTCTGACCAAAAACTATAAATTAATTATACATCCGGAATTCAACTATAATTTTAATAAATGTTTTTAGAAAGATTTCCACGTTATAAGTATAATAAGAATTAGAGATTAAATTGGTTTAAAAGGTTAATTTTAATTTTTTTTATTTATTTTAAATAAATTGAGGATTCAAATTGAATTTTATTCCAACCAATGAACTATTAAACCATTAGAATGTTAACTAGATTATTAAGACATAAGGAAGGGGCACTGAGAGGCATACACTAATATTCCCTTTAGTTGTGTTTGGGTTTAATAATCTACTTTAATCTTTCATTCACTTTTGATAAACTTAAATATGTTTCCTTTGACAAAAATATATTTTCTTTATTTTTTTATTATTATTTTGTCTCTATATTTAGAGTTTTTGTCTCTTCTTCTGTGAAGGTTTGGTCCTTTTTTCCACGAGAATTTAGTTCTTTCTTTGTGAGGATTTTTGGTACTAAAAAAAAATATGTTATTTGATTTTATTTAGTTGAAGAATTTAAGTCTTGATTTGTAGATGTATCAATGGAGCTCGGTAGTGAAACATGTCCATCAACTAGTGTTATTGGTGAATAATGGCGGGAACTCATACGTGTATGTCATATGAAAAGAAATTTGAAAAAACAATTTAAATATAAAAAATATAAATAAGTAATTTTGTTATTCAAATCAATTAAAGAACTAGCTACTATAAAGATTTATATCTTTTGCTCAATTCATTCTCAAACAAAAAATCTAATGAACTCCCCATAAAGATTTATTCTTTTGATTTATTAAATAAAAAACTTACTATTAATTATAATAGTAAGTTCTCTAATTGAGGATTTGTATTATTTGATACTATAATCAATGAATTATATCTCTCAAAACATTGCTTTAATGTATGTTAGTTTTTGTTTATGTCATTATTTTATTGGAAGAAATGAGAAATTATGAAAGAGAAATATAACTTTAGAGCTCATCCATATTAAATAACTAATCATATCACCAGCAATATCCTTAAAGAAATTTAAAAATAAATTAAAAAAAATAATATAATGCACATAGTTTGTTGATAGATTTTCAAGTAAAATTTTTCATGCTATTAAAGTATATAAATAAAGATAGATGAATAATAAAAAATCCACTCATGATTTTTTAATAATGAAAATAAAAATTAGTACATAAACATGTATTGAATATAGAGGAATTTATAAAGATAAATTAAAAATGATATAAAATGAGAATTAATTAGTTTGATTTATTTTGTAATTAATATAAAAAATAACTCCCAACACCATTAAAATCTACAAATTAAGTAATTCATTTTAAATATGATAAATTTCACTATATTTAATATAATTTAATTTTAAAAAAATAATTATTCAATTTACTTTCAAATTATTTATTTTAAAATTAAAATAAAACAATAAAGTATGTTATCATTTAAATTCGTTGATTAAATAATTTATTTATATCATTTAAAGCTATATAGGTTACTTATTTATACTAATCAATTACACTAAATATAGTTTAATTCAATTAATAAAAAATTATAAATTCAATTTATTTTTAAATAAATATAGAGACAGATATTTACAACACGTCTTATAACTATGGAATTTTAATAAATAAAAAGTCAAATAATTATAAAATTTACACATATTATTTATTTAGAATCTTACATGGCAGCACCAAAGGAAAATCCATCTGACATATATATATATATATTTTGCTGACTCATATTTTAATTTAATATTTTATTTTGTTCACACTAATTTTATTATTGGGATATATTGAAATTACAATCATTATTTTCAATTAAAATATTAATTAAATACATTAAAAGATAGGCCAAAAAATATTGAAAAATTCAATTGATTTCAACTTAACTTACTTATCCAATTCTGAATTATTGTTATTATCGTTATAATGATTTTATTTAATATATTTTATTATTTAAATAGTTATTTAAAAAGAAATACAAAAAGGAAGAATTTGAAAATAGTTAAATTGGATTTGCAGAAAGGCAATAAAGTTAAATAATGGTTATGACTTGTTACTAAGTAGAACAAACAATCGCTTATGACATAAATTTAATGTTCTTTTCAACTCGATCAGATACTTTAAATGAGATTATATTTTTTTATTTTTTATATAAATGATTTATTATTAGACTTTTTATAAAAAATATAGATAATATGATACTTTAATTGTTCCTTAATTGTATGATAATAATATTATAAGAAGGCATATGGCCAAAGACAATCAAACTGACAGAATTCTGTGCAAGTAAATCTACTGTCAGAATTTGATATCAATTATGCTAAGAATATAAAAAGCCGTAAGCGTGTTTAAATGAAACAAGTGGGCATTTTTTATATCCTAAGTATGATACTATTATTATTTGTTTTCATTATTTTTATTTGTCGGCTTTGTCTTGTACAGTGTGTGTAGATTATAAGAGTAGGACCATATAATTAGAAAAAAAAAAAAAAAGGATTCTCTTAATCCTGAAAAGAACATAATGGCCATGAAACACGTGAGAGCTTCGTGATGCTAATGCCTCGATCTTCTGCTTTCTACGGTGAGGATCTGTAATATTCTATAGTGTATAAGATATATGAACGTGGCAAGGAGGGATATAATGGATTTTATCTTTCATTATATTAAAGGTATATTAAAATATATCAATCATGTTATATTGGATTGTCAAAACCCATACGGTTTGATCTAACAGGTGAAATGGAGAATTTTTCAAATGGTTAGTCATTTTAGGATTTCTATTAAGCGAACACGCAAAATGGTTATTCATTTCTTAAATGCGCTGGGTAAATAATACTATCACTACAACCAAAATGATTATCATTATTAATTTAGATCATTTTCTTTTTTTTTTTACCTATTAATAAAAAATAATTTATTATTATTATTTTTTCATTATAACTATATATAGATATTGATTTGAGATTGAGGACAAAGGTTGAAGATTGAGTGATAACTTTCTTTTTTATCACCTATCAAGATTTTAAGAATATGTATTTATAAATTAAAAACTGAAGAATTAAGTATAGGGATTAGATAAAATTTTATTTTGAGAGTACTTAATTATATAAAAATAAAATTAAGTACATAAATAATAATATTGCAAGTAGCTTATATGGCAAAATTCAATACAAATTAAAAACTTACGGCCCGATTGGAACAAATGAATGATGATTGTAGAATTCATTTATAAATGAATTCCAAATAGAATTCATTTGCAATTGAATTTTTGTTATTTGGTATACTATAATTTACAGTAAAAAATTCAATTGAATTCCATAAAATTATGTTTGAAATAAATTCTTAAAAGGAATTCATTTGTCTTTATTTTTTAAAATACCTTTGACATAATAATCTAATAACAACAATATAAACATCAATTTATATTTATTACATACAATATCATAACTTATTATTTTTTTACTGAGAAACAAATAATAAATTTCATATACTAATTAATTAATTAATTAATTATATAAATATAATATATAAAATAATTATAACATTCATCAAAATAGTTATATTTAATTTATATAAAATGTCTCTGTTCAATAAAAACTGTAGTTTCACATTAATAACTATGGAGCCCAAAAATGGAAAAAAAAAACAAAACAACGGAAAAGAAAGGAAATACTTCCGTCCATAGAAGGGTAGTTTTGTTAAATAAAATTTAATGATTTATTATTATGATCAAGTTTGATAAAATAATTAAGTAAAATAAGTAATAAAATTAAAAAATTAAATTTATAGAAGAAGATGGTAGTTTTGTCAAAAAAATTTGGAGTGTTTAGTTTTATGGAATTCATTTGAAAATTTCATCAATTTTTATGGAATTTAGTGTAGTTATATTTAATTTCATGGAATTGAATTCTTAGAATTGAAATCTATATTTTTTTCATTCCAAACGTGAAAATATGGAATTCTAAATGAATTTCACAAAATTTTATGAAATTCATTTCAAATGGATTCTTATACTTTAATGTTATATAGATAATAAATTAAAAAAGTATAAAAAATAAAAATATAATGAATATTATGAACGTGAAATGTATGTCATAAAAAAATTTATTATATATATATAAAAGATTATATAAAAAAAATTTATTTAGACCAAGTTATGGCCCCATTTACTGACTGAAGAAATGAAATTAAAAATTCTTATTAAAACGAAAATATTTCTTTGTAAAATTAGGGAGTGTTTTATTTGTATGTATAGAGAGGGCCCCCATGAAAGGCATGATTAACGAAAGTGGGTATGGAATTGGAAGTAGCTCACGTGCATATGTCTGCTAGCCCATCACTCCAATAAACCAAACTTGCCTTACGTGCATACCATTTGGCACAACAAAATCATCCTCAAGAGCTATAGATAACATCACTTCAATTCTTTCAGATAAAGCAGAGACTGGTGTGTTTCTATTCGTTTTTAGTCACATTCACAAATGTACTTTCTTATCTCAGTCTTATCCATTATCGGCCTGCGTTTGATAGCATTTCATGGTTTCCATTGCTTTATTATTATTATTATTATTATATACAAAAAATTTATTTAGTAAAATAAATTAATAAATTAACTCTAATTGAAACTTCTATCTATCCTCACTCTTTTTTCTCTTCTCTCCAGTCTTCTACACCCCAGTTTTATTTTGGAGCTGCCACTATTTATCACCGATCCCCTACCTTTCATTTTTTAATATCTTTTTCCTTTCACTTTCTTTTGCTTTTAATCTTA
This sequence comes from Jatropha multifida, assembly GCA_948099535.1. Taxonomy (NCBI): domain Eukaryota; kingdom Viridiplantae; phylum Streptophyta; class Magnoliopsida; order Malpighiales; family Euphorbiaceae; genus Jatropha; species Jatropha multifida. Next base: position 24,076 of record CANUEX010214249.1, on the reverse strand, counting down.
TCTTGCTTTAATAAATCTAGATCTGTTTTCTATAACAAATATGTATTTTTTGTTTTGTTATTTCCTTATTTGCAGTTTTTTGTCCCTTCTTTGTTAGGGTTTTTAGTATTAAAAAAACTATGATATTATAATTTTTTTGTTTGAGACTTTTGATATTGATTTGCAGGTGTGGATCTTTGATCAATGAAACCTAATAGTGCGGCCTGTTCCTCCATTGATGCTATTGACACATAATAGCGAAAGTTCATCTGTATTCATTATATATTATAAATTATTGAAAAAACAATTCGGTTATAGAAGATTCAAAAAGTTATTATTTTGATGGTCAAATCAATTAAAAAATTAGTTGCTGTTATGAAAATTTATATTTTTTGTCAATATCAACTCTAAGTGAAAAAATGTAATATTATATTTTTTTTAGCTTTAATTTCATTCAAAAGAATATGAATTCATTTATTTCATTAAAAGGTTAACGAACGGTATAAGCTACTAATAGAACGGTCTAAAAGTTTATTTGTAATTCTTTATATTATTATTAATAAATTATATTTTCAAAAAAAATTATTCAGTTAGATGTGATTTACTATTATTGAATTATATCTTACAAATAGTTGAAGGCGCGCTTTTTGCAGGTTGATCACTTTGTTGTTATATTTTTAAATTGTCTTTAATATATTATTAAAATATCTACTCTCGTGCATGTTGCATTATTAAATTAACATATTATAGAGATTATAATAATTTAAATAATTATAAAATTTAATATCCTGTTTAGGTAATTATATATAGATAATTTAAACAATTTAAACATCATATATTAGCATAACAATTTTATAAAATTTTTATGATTCATATAATTTAAAATAAATAATATATAGATAAAAATATTTTTTATAATTAATTATTACAAAACATAGAAAATATAAAAAAAAATAAAAAATTAAATATTTAGCAATTTCAAATAAAAAATAATTTTAGTTCAATTTAATATATAGAAGTTAGATAGATTAAAAATAAAAAGTTTTATACAAAATAAAGGTTTAACTATTTATATCTATATTTTTATTTTAAAAATTTGAATTCAAAACTTTTAAAATTTTTAAAGATCTAATTTTTAGGTTTTAATTATATATAAATAATAGTAAAAAAAAGAAAATTTCAGTAATTTCTTAAAAATAATAAAATGTTTATACTTTTTTATAACAAAATGTTTATTCTTCTAAATAATAAACAATAATTATATAGAGTGATAAATAATAATGAAGAATATCAAAATCTTTAAAAATACTATACTCGAAAATATAAAAATTAAGAAAATAAAATATTATTTTGTGAAAAGTGTAATAAATAATATTAAATCTATGTGTCCTCTTATTAGATTTTTAAATATAAAGGAACATGATTTGCAAATAAATAAAAAAACAGACAAATCCATAAAAAGTTCCTTCCATAGATCGAAAAAGAAAAAACTGAAAAAAAATAGATTATACGATTAATTACCTCCGTCGAAAGAAATGGTGATATAGCTCAATCAAGGAGTTGATGTTGTCATACTTTTATTATATAAAATCTGAAACCAATATTAACATATACTATATCAAAAATTAAAAAATTAAAAAAAAATTAATAAACACAGCACAATCAAAATATAAAGAATTGAAAGTAAAATAATTAAAAGAGGCAATAAAAAAATAAAAAAAATCCATTGTGAAAGAAAATTATTGATAGGGGTATTTATAAATAGATATAGGTATATAAATAGAGATAAAAAAACAAAAAAAATTTAAAGTTTAAAGTTTAAAAATATAATAGTTTTCAATTGGTAAAAATTTTAAAAATTTTGAGTTCAAATTTTTGGTGGGTCCCATTTATATATGACACAATCAAAAGGGGTGAATTTAGTTGTTAAAATTTAAAAATTTAAAACACAATTTCAGAACTGTGTTTGCCCCAAAAATAGAAAACGTTTGTGAGAGACAACTATCAAGTTTAGAACTTTCTTACGTAGCTATTGCAAGTTTAAAATGACTATGTGAGGAACAACTATTGCGTTATGAACTGCTTCACAAAATTTATATAAAATTAGAAAGACTCTGTGATGAAATAGTTATTATGTTTAGAACTTACTTCACAAAGTTTATGTAAGATTAAAAAACTGATTTTAACTCAGGTTGTGAATTATATTTTAATATATAAGGACTAATTAGAACTTGAAATAATAACAATGCAAAAATCCAGAGTTCTAATGTTTCTTAAAGATGAAACTCATTTATGTTTAGAAATAGAAACTTATTAACAACTTGTCATATCTAAAAAGATAAACGGTTATATAAATAGAAATAGATCAACACTTAGATCTACCCTTTGTCCTACTAGATTTCTAAGGTTTTAGTCAATCTCTACCTTTTCTTTTTCTTGCAGAGAACGGAAATTCACATTAAGACATTAAATCTCACACAATGAGAAGCTCGCTTGATAACTTATAACACCGTAACTTTTCACCTAAGCTATTACACAAAAATTTTTCATTTAGAAACCTCTAATCCACAACAGATTATAAAAATCTATATGGACAGAGAGAAACACAATTATAAGCATAGGAAGAACATAATTGACTTATGGAATCTTTCTTCCTCAATGAAACTCAAGATTGATGGCTTTCTACTGTGACTTGGAGTTTTTGAGCTCTAATGCTGGAAGGCAAATTGGATTGCTAAGGGTCTGAGCCAAGTTCAGACCTTTGCTTTGGAACTCAAATTGTATTGATTATTGGATTAATTTGTCCTCATCTGAGCGCTTAGAATATCAGGAGCTCAATGGACACTTGTGGCAACATTTTTAAATAAAAAAAGAATATATATATATTTTGCCATTTGAGTTTGAACTTTCAATGATTATCCATTTGACTGTTTAAATTTTATGGAATTCATCATCATAAAACATATAATTATTATTAAAATATAAAAATATATGGTCATGATTGAATTGTTTTTATGGCTATACATGGAATAGGCCAAAATTCAAAGCCCAATTCACGCTTTTGGCGCTATTCATATAGTTATCTATGTGATAACCCCACATCATGGGTAACCTACTTCCTTCTATTTTTTCAGAGTTTATTTTTTTATTTTGTTTTTTCATTTTAAAAAATAAGAAAAAAAGAATTAATTATTTTTTTAACTTTACCCTTAGTTTTTATAAAATAAAAAAACAATTAGTTATTAACATCTCCACTTGTTAACCGTTATTTATTTAGAGAACTAATAAAAGGATAATAATTAGTAGTTTGTTATCATTTTTTGTTTTTTTTTCATTCTTGAAAAAGAATATTTTTATTTTTAACTTTCAATTTTTTAAAATTATTCTTTTTTTCTCAGAGTTTCTTTCTTTGTATAAACATTTTTTATATACAAAATCAACTCTTATATATATATATATAAGAGTTGATTTTGTATATAAGAAATAAAAAAAGAGAATATCATAATAAAATATTTAAAATGATACCATTTTTTTATGTACAAAAAATATGTCTAAAAGAAGAGAAATGTAAGAGATAGACTTGTAGGAGAGAGAAGAGGAAAACGTATAAAAATAAATAAATAAATAAAATTGCGTAAACTATAATTTGTAGTTTCATAAAACACATTTTTCTTTTTTAAACGGTTTTGAAAAAAGTTAAAAAAGCAAATTTAACAAACTACTAAAAATATATTTTTTTTAAAAAAAGAAAAAATATTCTTTTACTAGGGAACACAACGAATCAAATAATGTACTAAAACAGATATAGAACTTTGTAATTCTTGATATTATTATTAATGAATTATATTTTCAAAAATAAAGTACCAAAACCGGGAAATTTAACAATTAGCATTTTCTAAATTTATGACTATCTGTCATTTATCAAATTTAAAATTTTTTAGCTTAATGATTAAATAACTTCAACAAAATGGCTTTCACATATTCAGATACGTATTTCAGGTATAACGGCATTCAACAATTTGGTCAAAACATGGACCAAATGGCTTTTGTTTATATAAAGACAACTAATGACACGAGCATAGCTAATTACGTTCTATTCGATTCTCAACCATGAATACAAAGCTTCCGGGTGAAGTGAATGGCAACCCCTTTCTCTCTCTCCATATATACAAAACCAATTATAAATTGTATTTTGTTCAACCTAGTGTATATTTCTGATTATATTACTAGAAAAGAGGACAATTATAGTATTATTTTTAAAAAATTCTTGTTTGATTGATTTGACATATGAAACTACTCATATACTACCACGTGTAGACAAAAAATCTCTCTCGAGATATAATATAGTAGCCAAATACATAAATTTGACTCTGAATTTAATTAATAATCTTTTCTGTTCCTTGGACTTTACAATTTTTAATAATGATATTGCACTTTTCATTTTAATAGTAATTATGTCTCTCGTCAAAGTGAAATGTGAAAGTCCAAAGTAATGATTAAATTCCTGCAATATTATTTCGTTTTGATAAGGAATATAATTTTTTGTGAAATGTAAAAATATAAAATCATGATTAAACTCTTATAAAATTTAAGAGACTATAAAAATAATTGACGAAATTATGAGGAGAAATTTACACTTTAGGGACGCTGCATATATATAAGAATTAAAAAGAAAAAAAAATAACTAGACACTTAAATTTATTTATAAGTGTTAAACTCTAAGAATTTTAGGAGAGATTGATTGTGATTAGCCTAATTTTAGGGTATATTTAGCTTATATAGGGAAGTCTGAATAGTCCGTATTAAATAAGGATTCTGAATTCTGATTTATTTTCTATTTAGAGTTATTTTAGGAATCTATTTATTTAATTTAATTAGAATAATTTATTATTATATGTTAATAATAGTCTCCCATCAGTTATTTGGTCATTTATGTCCAAATGTAATATTCGTACAGTATTTTCATAAGCTATTTTATTCATTTATTTATTATTTTTTATGCATAAGAGTTTTTTGTTTCAATGGAAAATATCTTGATAAATAATGACCCATTGACTGTGCTGGTTAAGTTTAAGTAGTAAAGGTTGTGTACCTTAATATATTAATTCGGCAAGATAGGTTTTGTTCCTTAGGATGGAGAAAACTGGGCTGCTTAAGCCGCTAGCAAATGTGTCCCTTAGGACTGGGAGAACTGGGCTACTTAAGCCTCAAGAGAGCTAGGCTACTTAAGCTTAGGGAGAGCTAGGCTGCTTGAGCCATTACAGTGTGAGTCCCTTAAGACCAAGAGAGCTAGGATGCTTAAGCCATTGGAGAACAGGTCCCTTAGGATCGGGAGAGCTAGGCTGCTTAAGCCATTGGAGAACGGGTCCTTTAGGACCGGGAGAGCTAGGCTGCTTAAGCCATTGGAGAACGGGTCCCTTAGGACCGAGAGAGCTAGGCTGCTTAAGCCTCGGGAGAGTTAGGCTGCTTACGCCTGGGGAGAGCTAGGTTGTTTAAGCCATTAGAGAACGGGTTCCTTAGGACCGGGAGAACTGGTCACTTAGGCCATTGCTGAACAGGGAGAATTAGGCTCAAACGGGGAGAACTAGGCCCCTTAGGCCATTGGCGAACGGGGAGAACTAGGCCGCTTAGGCTATTGGCGAACAGGGAGAACTGGGCTGCTTAGGCCATTGGCGAATGAGGAGAACTGGGCCGGTTAGGCCATTGGCGAATGGGAGAGCTAGGTTGCTTAAGCCTAGGGAGAGCTAGGTTGCTTAAGCCATTGGAGGATGGGTCCCTTAGGACCGGGAGAGCTAAGCTGCTTAAGCCATTGGAGAATAGGTCCCTTAGGACCGGGAGAGCCAAGGAGAACAGGTCCCTTAGGACCGGGAAAGCTAGGCTGCTTAAGCCATTGGAGAACGGGTCCTTTAGGATCGGGAGAACTGGGTCGCTTAGGCCATTGCTGAACAGGGAGAAGGCTGTTTAAGCCATTGGAGAACGGGTCCCTTAGGACCGGGAGAACTGGGTCGCTTAGGCCATTACTGAACCGGGAGAACTGGGCTGCCTAGGCCATTGGCGAACGGGGAGAATTAGCGAACGGGGAGAATTGGGCCGCTTAGGCCATTGGCGAACGGGAAGAACTGGATCGCTTAGGCCATTGGCGAACAGGTAGAACTGGGCTGCTTAGGCATTGGCGAACAGGGAGAACTGGGCCGCTTAGACCATTGGCGAACAGAGAGAATTGGACCGCTTAGGCCATTGCCGAATAAGGAGAACTGGGTCGCTTAGGCCATTGCCGAACAAGGAGAATTGGGCCGCTTAAGCCATTTGCGAACAAAGAGAACTGGGTCGCTTAAGCCTTTCGAGAGCAGTTTGGCTGCACATGGACACAAAAATTTTAAGTAAGGTCCTTCAGGAAAAACTTAAGGCTTCATATCCTTTATTATTATTGAAGGGCATGATGCACCAAGTAAAAAACCTGGGGCCCTATCATATTTTATTATTTCAAATAATGCAACTTTTACACATCGTAAAATGGGTAAGCACAATATGCTCATTTAAGATCGTCAGCATCCTATGTTCTGGGTAGCTCGGCTCCTTCGATTTTTCTCTTCGATCTTTCTCAGCACCCAACTTTATGCTCCTTCCTTTCTCTATTTCCTATGTGATTAGCTCTCCCACTTGCTCAAGACCTGAATCCCCTTTGTGTCTAGGAATATCGAAAGGAGGGTGCTTTGTGGGTTGATAAGTTGATTCTTTCTCTTGCATCCACATGATTGGTAGGCTCAATGGCAGCCCCTTTAGAGCTACTACATATGCTTCTCTTGCTGCTCTTTGGTCACCTCTCACAGCCACCACTTCGCCCTTGTCTGAGTAAAATTTCATAGTTAAATATCTGATGCTCGTTATTGCTTCTAGCTCATACAAAGCAGGTCTTCCCAGTATTGCATTATATGGAAACTGGATGTCCAATACCATAAATTCCACTTTGAATCTCCTTGAAGCATTTTCACCACTGAGCTCCATATCTATATCAATTGCTTCTACCACCTGTGCTGGCTTGCCTGCTAAACCAACTAGAGGATTTTGAACTGGCTTGAGTTTTGTTGGATTTAATTTAAGGGCGTTGAATACTTCCATGGTCATCATATTAACTGCACTACCTCCATCAACTAGGATTCTTTTCACCAAAAATTTTTCCAAGACTCCTTCAATTACCAGGGCATCATTATGGGGTGTGTGGATATGTTCTCCATCAATGTAAGAGAATGATATTAGTGATCTCGGGGTACGCTTATGTTGGGGTATAATGGAGTATATTTCTCTAGCTTTCCGTTCCCTTGCTGAATTACTGTTACCACCTGTCGAACCACCGAAGATAGTGTGAATGGTCCCTAGAGTTCAATCGCCCCTGTTTGATCTACTGGGTTGTCCTCCTTCCTGCCTGTCATTTCCTGCAAACTGCTTCAGCTCTCCCATTTGTATGAGGCACTCTATCTCCCTCTTAATTGTCAGCATGCATCAATTTCATGACCCACATCCCTGTGGAACTCGCAATATTTACTTTTATCTCTATGGCCTACCTCATCTTCCTGGGAAACGAGCATTGGATCCGATCACCTTGCTCTTGGATCCAAGATAAGATCTTCAAGCGAGTTTTACTCACTGGGGTGAACTCTGAGTCCCGTGGAAGCTCACCTTTCCTAGTGTAAGGAGTTCGGACCGAGTAACTTATTCTAAGGGGTTGGACGGGTGATCTCCTTCTAGGTAAGTGCCTACCTCTGGGTGGTGAATGTCTTCTAGATCTGAATTTTTCCTCCGAGGCTAACTTATGTTGTTGTTGGACCTCATAAGCTTCATCCAATTTGGTGTACTTATGAGCCCTTGCCATGAGCTTGGCCAAAGTCAGAGGTGGATCAATACTCAGGCTTTCAAACAATCTATTGTACTTGCAATTCTTAGCCATTGTGCTAACAACTACTTCATCATTCAAGTTCTCCACTTGCATAGCTACCTTTTGAAACCTAGCCACATATTGGAGTAAGGTTTCACTATCTTCTCTCTTTAGGTCCACTAGATCAGATGAAATTTTCTTAGATGGAATGTAGGTTACGAACCAAGCTCAGAATGTCGCGGCTAACTGTGAAAAAGAATGAATAGACCCCGTTTTTAAGTGTCTGGTACCACTCTTGTGTAGTACCCTTGAGAGTGATCGGAAAGACCTTGCACATCAAATCTTCTAAGTTGGTTTGTAAATACATGATGGTTCGAAAAGTGGCCAGGTGACTTCTGGGATCGATATAGCCATCATAAGATTGAAAAGTGGAAAGTTTGAACTTAGGTGGGAAAGCTGCGGCCAGTATGGTGGGAGATAAGGGTGAGTCTTGATGAAGGCCATAATCTCCATTCTCTTTTGATTCCTTGCATTTTCGTACTAACTCCTTAACTACATCTCTGAGGTTCGCCTCATCCAAGATCTGAGTGTGACTAACCTCCTGATCACGAGGATGGGTAGGTTTTGATTTCGCTTCCTGGTACCAATTAGAGAGGGAGTGAGTTGGGTGTTTGGGAGAAGGCAGATGAACTTTTCCTTCGTTAAGGAGTGGATCTATGGGTTTAGGAGGCGTAATGGGATCGCCATTGGGTGTTGAGCTCTCCGGGATATTTTTCAATACGGTGGTAAATTGGGAGTAAGCTTGCGCCAAAGCGGCTGCTACTTGGGGATCGGTTATAGGTGGGAGAGTTAGGGTGATTGAATGGCCAGGTTCACCGTGTTCATTGGTTAGGTTTTCCATGTTAGGATTTTCAGCTGGGTTGGCGGCCATAAAGGATGGAGAACTGAAGATTAGCTAGGGTTAAGGAGAGGTTGAAGGTGTGTTCCACGCTCACCGCACCAATTGTTAAACTCTAAGAATTTTGAAAGAGATTGATTGTGATTAGCTCGATCTTAGGGTATATTTAGCGTATATATAGTGGAGTCTGAATAATCCGTATTAAATAAGGATTCCGAATCCTGATATATTTTCTATTTAGAGTTATTTTAGGAGTCTATTTATTTAATTAGAATAATTTATTATTATATGTTAACAATAAGTTTTTAAGAGACAAATATAAGAATCTAAAAAAAATTCCTATATTTAATATATTATAAATAAAAGAAAAAATTAAATTGGTCTTGAGTTAAATTAATGCATAAAGACCTTTTATTTTCATAAAAATTCCTCATTCATGATTTTGTTAACCATTAATTGAATGAGAAATTAGTCGCTAAATTATAGTTAAACTAACTATTAGATCCTTAACTTATAATTTAAGAACACTTTGATAATTTCATTATGAATTTTGTTAACACTTTAATCCATATATTTTGAAAAAAACATGAAAGTGTTAATAAAATTATAATTTAAAAATTTCACAATTAATTTTTGAAAATAAACATACTTATGTATTAAATTAAATTGAATATAATTCAAGAATCCAAATTTAATTTTTTTTCTAAATAAAATTTTAAAGGAATAAGGCTCACCTTGGGGCTCACCTCGCTTTATGGACTTGCTCACAATATACAATTTGCTCAAAAATTAACTTTTTATAAATTTGCCTCTTAAACTTATATCAAAAGAACAAAATGCCCAAATTTTTAAGAAAAAATTTATTTTATAGTTTTAATTAATAAAAATTACTTAAATATTTTAAAATTAGAAAATAAAAAATTATTTAAAAATATAATAATAATAATCATAAAGGTTAACAGTGTTTGATTTAAAAAAATATACAATTAGAAAAAGATTTAATTATATTGAAATATTTGGTAAAAAATGTTTATTTATTTTTTGTTTTATTATTTTTTAAATTATATTATTTAGATTAAATATTTAATTACTTTTCAATCAAATTTGATATCATCAAATAATTTATTTTTGGAATAAAAAATTGAGTTTTGTATTTTTGGTGTAAATTTAAAGGATAAATTGTACAAAAAGATAATTTTTGAATAAAATGTATTGTGCGCAAATTCAAGGTACAAATTCATACTTATTCCAATTTTAAAATTTTAGGGATATAATAATATACAATAATAAAATACATAAAAAGAATAATATATTACTACATTATAGAATATTATGGACTGTTCGGAAAAATTAGTTGTTTTGATAGCTGTTAGTTAGCTATTAGCTATTTGAGCAGTGTTTCATAAAACGTTAAAAGCTAAACTTACATGAGTTAACTTTTCATAAAACACTGCCCTAACCTCTAAAAGTTAATGCAAACTCTATGTTATCGAACAACTTTTTAACTAATATTTAACGTTTTGATTGGTCAAAATTCTAAATATTACTAAAAAAATTGTTGTTGAACACAATTTTCGACTCTTAAATAAACTCTGGTTAACATATCATATAAAATTCCTATAATCCTAATCCTAATATAATTTATTTTGGCTCTCAAACATATATCTCATATACATTTCAAGTCAAGTGAGAACGAATTCTCAAATATTCTCAAATATCAATTCAGATCACTAACGTGATACAATGACTTTATTAGCCCCTCTATCCATTGGTGATTCTAATTTTAAAACATAAAAGTAAAGCTTCCACGTGAAGTGATAAGCTATTTTGTGCCACTTGGGTAGCTTAGATTAGGTGACCATTATTATTATATCTATCTCAAAAAAATAATTTATTTTTTTTCCTCTAAAATATACTTTATTTTCTTTTTTTTCATTATAGTTAATTTTTAAATTGATTATTATAACTTTATTAAAGTTTATTTTATTTTTAATAATCTGCATTAATTTTTAATTATTATTTTAATATAATAATTGTTTATGTATTATTTAAAATGAACGTTATAAAAAAAATTTATATGAATAAAATTATCCTTTTAACCATAAAATTGTCTTCTTAATCCGTGTAAAATTAAAAAGTGAATTATATTTTTAAAATAAAAAAATATTAAATTTCATTGGTGGATATAAATGATTAGAAAAAAAAACAAAATATATATCCTACTTTTAAATGTAAAAGAAAGAAATACAAATTATTTAAATATGTCAATATAAAACGTGTGCTTTGAATTCTCTCTAGAAGGTTTCATTTTTTTTAACCTTATGTTTGATAAATAATTCTTCAAATTAAATTCAAACCTAATTGTATACATTTTATAATTTAGGCTTTTACTTAATTTAAAATTTAAAATTTAGTATTAAATTAATTTAATTTGATTTCACTTAAAATTTGAATTTTGAAATCTCTTAATTTTGGACATGACTATCATGATATGCTCTTTCAAAAAAAAAAATGATATAACTTTAATATTAGTTAAAAGCACAATTGAATATTCAGAAAAAAAATAAAAGCATAAAGGTGATTTTAATTTTGTAGAAAACATGAGACACGTTACATTGTTATATGTAGAATGTTAAGTCTTTAATTAACTATTAAAAACCAATAAAGGAATTATAGTACTTCCAATACCCCTCTCTTTCTCTCTCTCTCAAAACCTCAAAACTTAAACACTCTCTTCTCTTCTTACGGGCGACCACCAGTAAGCTCTCGTCGGTGGTTACTCTTTTTTTTTTTTTGCAAATAATCTCAAATCTGTAATATATATGAGTTATTATCGATTAAATATTGAGATTTATTATTGTTCATATTTTGATATTTGTTCTCAGATTTAGTTATGAGTTATTATTGCCCATATTTTGATATTTTCTTCCTAGCTTTAGTTTTGAGTTCTTATTATCACCATTATGGTGATTTTATCTACCGTTATTTATTATTTGGATAGTTATATAGAAAAAAATGCAGATTTCCAGTCCAACAGAATGAAAAAATTTAAAATAATCAGATCGAACTTATAGAAAGATTATGAAGTTGAATAGTGGCCATAAATAACTACGTGGAGCGAGTGATGGCTTATGACATAAATATTATATTTTGTCAACTTAATCAAATATTTTAAATCAATATTTTTTTATTCTTTATATAAATGGTCTATTATTAAATTTTTTATAAAAAATATAAAAAAAATATTTATCTATATTCCATATCTATATACAGTTCTCCATCAATAAAATTTCTAATTTGATTTAAAAAAAAAACCAAAAACCAATAAAGACTTCAGAGATTTCTTCCAATATAGAAGGTTCTATCAATAATTCAATCCTTTAACTACCTAATTTTCGTTTGCAATTTTTTGTGTTGGTCAAAAGCAATCAGTTAGTGTATAATCAAATCACGTACGGTTTGTGCAATTTATTTATAAATCTAAATTTCTATAAAAATATAAAAAAAATAAAAGTTCAATTTTAGGAATTTAAAGATAATTAAATCAAATTCTATTAAAAAGATAGAATCTCTAAATAAATTTCATAAATTTAAACAACTTAAAATTTTAGGACAGAACTCTATAAATACAAGCAAATGAATATTTAATTTTTAAATTTATTTTCAATATAAAAAAATTATTTATAAATAAATTTTATCTAAAATTCATTTATACTAAATGAAGTATAAAAATCTATTTATTTCCCAAATCATCATTGAATTTTTCATTAAGGTTTTTTCATCATTCAGTTGTGTGCGTTGATCTGCAAATATGGTCTCGTTCCTTGTCAGCTATCGGTGTATGATTGGGTCATCCCCTGATTTCATTTTGTATTCTGATTGCCAGTAATCAAATTACCTCATTTTCAAAAAAAAAAAAAAAAACAAACAAAATAGCAAACACGCTATTGTGCTATTTGGCTAATTTATTTTGTATTTGTATTTAGAAGAGAATCATGTCCTCCCTAAATTATTTTGTATTCATTATCGAATTGTAATGTATTTTTTTTAAAAAAAAATTGGAAGTTGCTTTTAATTTGGCCAAGTGGAATGCACCTACACATGTATAGGCTGGCCAAAGTTGAACATTTGAAGACCACACTCAAAAAAAAAAAAAGAATAATTTGATATTAGTAGCTAATTCTAATTATTATGGTTCCCATCGAAATGAATGTTTTTGGCAGACAAGTCCATTAATTGACGAAAACAGTTTCGACACATGCTATGCTATTTTTTTATTTTTTTTTATTTTAGTGAAAGTTGATTGCCCATCATATACACTGCATCTTAAAAGTTAAAACATGCAAGCAAACCATATACTTGTCTGCCACTTTCGACCTTTTCCTTTTTTGTGAAGGGCATTATAGAAATAAATATTATGATTATGGATTCATCATTAATTAATTGGCCTGACAATCAATTTAGTACCGTCTTCGTCTCGAACTAAAACTATAATCCGTTTCAAATTTTTGAAAAAAAACTATTTATTTTTTTTAAATAATTAAAACGATTTATATTTTAAAATAAAATAATTACTATATTTTGAAAAAAGAAAGTAATAATAAGAATCATTGTGACTACTTTGTCTATATATTGGCACGTGCTAAATTCAAAATGTTTTCTTTTCTTTTGAAGGATATTAAGATTCGCACGTGCTTATATAGTGTCTGCACAATGTCGTATTACTGCGCCAGGATTGAGCAAGATGTTGATATTTTGGAATTGAATTGAAAAATGGAATAAAAAAAAGCCAAAATTGAAAATAACGAAACATTGTTAAAACCATACTAAATTAAATTGAATGTCACATATTATGATATTGTTTACATTATATTTTAATTTTTGTGAATTATGGTTTTAATTACGGATTGAAATTAATTAATTGATCGTTACACATTTGAGGCCTGTAAGTAATTAATAATTACTATATATAATGGAAGTTAGCAAGAGATGGTCATAAGAAGACACGTAAAATTTAGCTGCACGGTTCTCACGATCGATGATGGTTGAGGCAACTGCATTTGAGCAGTTGTGTATCTGATACCACCATCAATGAACAATTGGAAATCATGCGCGTGGAAATGATAATCCATGGTGCTCAATGAAAGCCAAATTTAAATGTAAGAATCAAATTCAACTGCAATTTCAATTTTTCAAGCAATCTTTATTTGAATTTCTTCCACTTCATTTTAATTTTCCTTTCTAGTACTATTAATTTTGTTTATAATTGTTATTTTTGTCGATTCAGTATTTTCAATTTCAAAGCAATTTTTATTTTACAAAGCTTTCTACAATTCCATTTTTCACACTTTCAATTTAACTTTCGGCAGTTGGTAAAGTGTTTATAGTGGATAAACTCATTTTAGTTATAAATTTTGCTAACATTTCACACTTTTTTTATACCATCAACAACCTTTTTTAGGGCTATTAGCTTTTATATATTAAATATCGATTTGATATGTGATTAGAGTATGACTTTTGAGAAAAATATTTTTATATTTTTAATTATTTAAATTAATTTATTTTTATAAGTTTAAATATTTAAAATAATGATTTTGTAAGTTGAAGCAATTAATAACTATAATTTTATAAATTAAAATTTTAATAGATTCAAGTAAAAGTCCATGCTATAAAACTTGTTAAAAATAAAGGGTGTAATTTAGTGAGTATCGAATATAATCACTCTTTATTCCGAAATATTTTAAAATTCAGATTTCCATTCCATTTCGCTCTAAGGGTTTGTTTGGCAAAATTAATTATTTTGATAACTGTTAGTTGTTTTAATGGCGTTTAGCCGTTAGCTATTTGAGTAGCTATTTATGAAACGTTAAAAGCTAAACTTTACATTAGTTAGCTATTTATAAAAAGTTATCCTAACATCTAAAAGCTAGCCCAAACGCTATGTTACCAAATAACTTTTTAAGCAACGTTCAGCATTTTAACTAGTCAAAACTCTAAAAGCTGCTCAAAAAGTTGTGGCCGAATGGAGTCTACATATTTTTTGGAACTAAAATTTCATTCTATACCATTTCATTTAAATGTAAATATAGTTTGAAATTTGGTAATTTCAAAATTTTTTGAGTAAATATAAATCCAGCCTATTATCAAGTACATTAAGATATAAATTTTTTAATTGAATAAATGTCCTAGATGTCAATTTCGAAAAGAGACAAGTTGGTGAATTGGTGGATACCATTTACCAAAACTTCCATGATGTAAGCAGATATTATCCTTATTTTCCTTTTGCAAAAAGCATACAAATCAGTGGAGGATTTAGTGCTTGCATTTGCCTCAAACCTGCTTTTCACAGTTTGCATCCCAAATTAATTGGAGGAGTACTGTTTATGTCAACTTACCAAAATAACCTGCACCAATTAATTCTATGATGCGTACAACCATCGTAGAGCTCTGCCTACCACTGCCCTGAAGGGTTGCTTACATGATACCGTAGATTCTCACCTACCATCTGGATATTAAAGATGGTCGTTATTCAACTACCAGACTATGCACATGCTCTCCAGTAGAAAGTTCAGGAATATTTTATATTTACACATTTGATAATTAATGAGAAAAGATATAGGTGGATACACTACACTATAGCATATACCTACATCTGAAACGTTTTCAACGTGCATGGAACTTGAAAACTGTGCATGGAAGTTCGAATTTTTCAGGTAGGCTCTTCTTTTTTCTTTTTTGTTTTTTTAAGAAAGAACAAATCTGAAACATGCAAACAAAAATAACATCGGTGACTGTATGGCTTTGAGTCGCCATCTTTAGCTGGACTCTTCGTCCAAAAGCGGAAAACTTTCTGTTCCCCATCCCTCGTAGTCTTGACAGATATAAATAATTGTAACAAAAGAATCAATATAATGAAAAATCAAAGGTTTCATTTAACAAAACACAATAATATTTGTGAATTTATTTTTCTACTCGCACCCGTCTCTCTTTTCTCCCCAAATCTAAAAGCTCTTTTTTCTTTTTTTTAAATTTATAGTTATAGAGAAATAAATACAAATCTTGTCATCAGAAAGAAGGAATTGCTCTAATTATCAATTGACAGTGAAAGCAAAAGCGAGATAGACATACATTCCTATTATACTCATCTCCACAAACAGCAGTGAAGTCCTCTTTGAGCCCATTCAATTTTCTACTGTTTTCTGCTTGAACTTACCAAAAATTTTAAAAAATTGCCCTCCAAATTTATCAATTTTTTTAATTTTGCCCCTTTTAACTTTTGAAAATTTTGACGCCTCCCTCAGTTTTCCAGTATGGCTTCCCACCAAATAATTGTGTTTTGGTGTGGTATGGTGTCGGGTTTTTAAGGAATCTGGGGCTAATTTGGAAACTTATTTATCTATATTTAGAGTTTAATTTTGAATTTATTTTTGTCCTTTTTAATTTACAGTCCAAAAAGAAAAAAAAAAAGTCATTTAGTTACAGATTTTAAAATCCTATTTTGCTTAAATGTAATTATAAATTCAAAATTTTATTTCTATTTATTTTACATTTCAATTCACTGGCAAGCAAAGTTGATTAAGAAGCCAAACATTTAACATAGAGACATTAATTCTTCACATGTACAATATATGCATGTCCAAAAGGGAATTCCAAATTTTTTTTTAAATAAATCATACTACAAATTTTTTAGTACAATTCATTTAGTATTATTTTTTAATTTACAAGGGACACAAAATAGTTATAATAAATAAAGTGAGTAAAAATGAGAAAAAAAATTAGTATTCTTCGTTCGGAGAGAATTATAGCAATTGTTGTTCGTTATTTACAAGGATGAAAATGAGATCTTTCACTCTGTCAATTAATAACAAAATCACCGTATGTAAAAAAAAAAAAGCAACCAAATCACCGTTGATATAAATTACTTTTTTAAATGATAAAAAATAAGTACTATTAATTAGAATTTGGATATCAAATAGCAGCTAATTACAAATTAGTCTTTGTATGGTTCTTGAGGCGTGTACGTGCTTCTCCTAGAGATGTCGACAACTTGAAATATCTTCAAAATCAGAGTAATCCTTGTTCAATATCTTTGTGTGTGTGTGAATATATTATATATAGAGGTACACATTACGTATGGAATGATGCAAAATGGAAACAAGAGTTGCTTTCTTATAGTGACACCTTCTTGGGACTTTCTAGTGAAGCAAGATCATGCTCAATATTTTTTGCGGTCGCTACTTCCTCACAGTTCACAAGAGACAACCTTCCTTGTTTCTTGTCATCTGTATCTCACGTCAGCCCAGCTCCCTTGCTCAGGGGCGAAGCCCTACCCCAAGGAAGGGGGATTAGGAGTGCCCGGGACCCACCGAACTTTAAAAAAAAAAAACCAAAAAACTCTCTATAAAATAATGTAAATCTTAACATAATGAAAATTTAAATTTTAACATTATTATTATTATGAAAATTTTAACACCACGACAAACCACTCTTTGTTTGCATGCATGATGCAAGGATATTTATTGTAAACCTTTTGTACTTAGGAAAAAAAATATCTTACCCTATAATTATAAATATTAAATATTTGACCAATAAATCAGTAGTCTAATAAATTTTTAACATTTAAAAAAAAACTTTATTTCACATTTCAAAAAAGAGAGAAAAAAGAATTTTACTTTTCATATGGTGGTGAGGGAAAGTAAGAGATGGGCCTTTCATTAGTCCAAGTCAACCCAAATTCTAACATGTCTGAGAAGTACTGAAGGTCAGTAGTAAGTGGGCTTAGGAATGATTGTATGTCCACAACATAATGGACCTCATAGCCCAAATCCTGTACTACCAATATAATCATGCTTCAGTAATGAGCTTCACCCAGATTCAAATGTTTAAATTGTAATTGTCAAATTCAACACTAAAACATTGATTTTAAGTACTATAAGAGAAATTAAATGTTACCATTAAATTAATATTTCGGAAATAGCAATAAATAAAAAGGAAAATAAATTAAATTCTTTAAACCACGAAATAAGATCAATTTATTATCATCCTTACAAAAACGAATTAAGAATGAAAGACAAGCAAAAAGCACTAACATTCACAAATTAACTAGAAAAAAAATATAAAATTCTTCTTCTAATATTGTGTTGTCTAATCAAAGTTTATGAAGATCTGATTGCATAGCCATGTACAAAGTTCTCCATCCTTCTTGTGTAGGGTGCACATAGTCCCAGAAGAAAGCAGCATCAGGGTTATCACAAATTGTATACATCTTTTTCCCGTCTACTACATCGCCACAAGAATAAGTACTGTTCGTACCCTTGCAACATGGTATCAATGGAGTTGCAAATTTTGTAGTTCCTGAGGATCAAAGGCGGATCTCATTTAAGGGGTCGAACGATCGGAAATAATAACAATAATAATAAAGAGTACTGTGGTTACCTGCAGGCTGCTCTCCATTCAACACCTTATTGAAAGCAACATAAAGATCAAGAGTGACAAAAGCGTCACGATTTGCTGTCTGATTTAACTTGGCATTTGTTTCATTGTTCATCTTAGACACAAGAGTCTCCAACACCATGTTGTGGTAGCTGACAAGTCCATTTCGGGTTTCGTCGCACTCTTTGAAGGAGTCGTCAATGGTGCTTCGAGGAAGACAACCTAAAGGTGCTAACTCATTCACAGCAACTCTCCTAACTCCCAGTTCATAGATCCTCTTCATGTTCACGGCAAGCTGATCCACCACTTTGTTAATGAAATCCATAATACCCTATTGATCACATCAATTAATTAATAATTTATTCTCTAAAACAATGCATGAAAATAACTTCCGGTTATGCATATTATATGTATATATCTTACATCAGTATTTCCACCATGGTCGATAAGGTAAGTAGAGTAATCATTGCCTGCAAGAGATAAAATGGCCACAGAGTTGTTTAGATCTCTTTGGGTATAAATTTTTTCTTCGATCAATTGCTGAAAAAAATCAATTTGGGTAGTCATGTTTGGTTCTGGGAACATTGTATCAAAGACTCCTGTGCCTCCATACGCAAAATTAGCTCCAAATACCAATCTATTCATAGCATATTTTCTGAACTTGAATGGAATTGGAGATCTTATCCCAAGAAACCTAGCTGCACATGCAAACAAATTATTTATTAGGGTTGCTTTAATTTCAATAACCATATATTTTATTGATATTTTTTATGAAATAATAATAATAATTTTGCTTATCAAAGAAAGAGTAAAGGTGGTTGTGTGAGCTGTTGATTGTTCAGTGGCTTAAAGCTCTAAAATCATAAAACTGCTCTCGTAGGAAAGCATTAGCATTTAGCACTAAAGTTGGTGGATTGTAACATGTTGAATTGTTACTTTATAAAAAGAGATGACCACTAAAGACTTTTTATAGCATTATTTTACCATTAAATTTTAATAGATAAAAGACTTAGGGATTAGGAGGAAAGCTTTATTAATTAATTAATGACTCAAATTAATATTAAAAAAAAAAGTGAGGAAACTTCTACAATCTTTAATTTATTTATTTTTGAAAAGAAACTTCTATCATCTTATGGTTCGAAAACCGAGAGAAGAATCAAAGAGGAGTGGCATGTGTTGTGGGGTAAAAGTAGCTTAGAGCAAAAGAATATTCCATGAAAAACAAATGAAAGAACACTGAAACTTAGCTACAATTACTAATAAATTAACAAAAATGTAGAATCTTTAGGCCATACGAGGAAGTAATATTATTACCGTAAAAGAAAGATTAATGAAAAAATAAAAAAAAAGGAAAAGAAAGTCGGTCCTCAATGTATAATATACAATTTTGCAAGAAAAGCAAAGTGCACGACTCAGTAGTAATCATCAAAAGTAGGGCAAGCCTGCTTACAGAGGAACCCACGACTTGTTACTTGCTATATATATATATATATATATATATTTATCGAAACAAAATAAATAAATAAAGTTAAAAAAAAAATAAATTAAAGCAGATTATTGAAAAAGAGAATGAGAGAGACCCACCCAAAAAGTCAGTAAAGACACGGCCATTTGAGTACCGGCCGGTGGGTTTTCCTGGGTAGGTGATGCCATAAGGTTCTTGCCAAGAACTTGCAAAGGATTTCATGTTGTTGCCTGTGTCTACGTATGAGTCTCCAAAAACAAAGAGTTTTCTTGGCTTGGGGCTAAAGCAGTCGAGACCACCATGCACTCCTATCAATATCACAAACAACTTTCTGGAATCAAATTAATTAAGAACCAAGAAAATAAAATGATCTAAATTAATTATTATTTGTAATTATAAGAGTAATTAAATGTAATTATAGAAACCTGATAATAGAAGGAGAAGGAGAGAGCAGGAGAAGAGTAAGGTCTGAACAGTGGCCATGAGAGAGGAATTTGTGGTGTTTAGCGGTGGAGAGATGGAGGAAATGGTGACAGATGAAGAGAAAGGGTTGAGCTTACTGTGTTTATATATAGTTGTGAGGTCAGCTGCGGTGTGCGTTTTGAAGTCCGCTAGGAATTCGGAAAGATAGGACATTTTGGACTGGGTAAAAATATTGAAATTCTTTCCAATATTTTTTATTCTGTTATTATTCTTGAATATTAACTGCCTTTGAAATCAAATCTCACGTTTCATGTTAAAAATTACTTAAAATTAAGTAATTAATAACTAATTATTTAAAATTAAAAATTAACAACTAAGTATTTTTTAATTGAAAAATATTATTATTTAGTTTTTCTTTATGTTACGACCGAAGACATCAAAACGAAATAAATAATTTAAATAATGAAATTTATTTATAAATTTTAAAAAAATTAAAAATAAAAAAGAAGAACAATCCAAACAAGTTATATATTTGGAACCAAACAAAGAAAACTTAGTTAACACAAAGTATTATAATTTTTTTTTTGAAGGGACAAAGTATTATAATTTAAAAAATTTTTAGTATGTGAAAGCTAGACCTTGAGAAAAAAAAAAAAGAAAATAAAACCATGGCTGGCTATGCTCAGGTAAGGTTGAGACGTGGAATCAGACTAGATTGGTTCCATTTTAGAAAGTCAACCAAAATCTATAAATTTTTAGACCTTAACGTGGAGTAAAATTGAAGGACTCTAAATAAAAAAAATCATAAAATAATATAATTATGTGCAAAAAAATATAAAAATTGTTACTAATTAATTAGATAGCATTAAATTAAATTTTAATTATACAAAAATAATTAAAATTCTAATAAGTTATCAACTATACTCCACGTTATCAAAAATTATAATCATAAAATAATTTCAATAAACATTTTTGTGTAAGATGATATATTTACAAATTAATGTAGATAGTTTTTTGAATAAAAAATTAATGTAGCTATTAAGTGAATTTATTCATCACCTCACTAATGATACTCTAAATTTCTAATTATGAGTCAAATTGTAATATATATATTGAAATTGAATTCTTAACACGTGCTGATCCAACACACGTAACTCGATCCAAGGTCTCGGTATGATTATTTAATTAAAGTATATAAATATAAATGTCACGTAATTGCATTTAAGGCCTATGTATTATTTTCACTCCCTCAAACGAGACTCGACCAATCTCTCTCATGCTCCTTAGTATTGCCTTTTTATTTCCCTTTATTCTCAAATAAAATTTTCTCACAAATTACACTTTAATATTTTAATCACTCTTAAAGCAAAAATGTCATGCCGCAGAACTTTATAAATAATAGAAATAATATTTTAATCTTATTATAACACTCAACCGAATATGAAAAATCATTTGTCAAACATGGTTTTTATACTTCGATTGACATTTCATAATTTATGAATAAAATATTGGGGGATTTATTTGATCTAGTTGCAAATAAAAATTTGGTATTTTTCTGTTCATTTCTATTGTGAAAGCTATATACCATTGATAAATAATAAAAAATGTTGGATTTTTTTTTATTCATTGACTCTGTAATTACTACATATGAAATTATATATTTTCTCAGCTCTAAACATAGTTTTATACAAAAAAATATATCCTAGAGATTCATTTGCATAATCTTATTTTTTTCATGAATATTTGCATGAAACTTTCACGCCAAAATTATGTAGCAAACTTTGCATGGAAACAATTTTATTGTGCTTTTACTCAATAATATGACAAACAGAAACCGCTAACTTGTGGGATATTGGAGAACAATTAATTATTATATGTGAAAAATTTCAGCCATTATTTATTCATTATTTATGCGGAAGCTCTGTAGACTATATTAAAATATTTTGAGTCTAGAATTATTCGTGGAGCTCTTTTATTACACTTTTATTTTTTGCAGATGGCGCCTTTTATTTCTTCCACATTGTGGCAAGTTGAGGCTTTTACTATGAAGCATTATTTATCGTTGCATTAGATTAGCAAGTGAATTATTCCAAATCTAAAATTTATTTTAGTCCTAATACTAGTGTGGAAGACCAAGATGTGATTTGTAACTTGCTTGGTGTGCCCAAGGCAATTGGATTTTATAATTATTTAGGCTTGCCATCTATTAGGTCGAAATAAGAAACTGGTCTTTGTTTATATTGTTGATAAAGTTCTAAAGAGATTGCAAAGCTGAAAGAGGAAGATGTTATCATAGGCAGGTAAATTATCTTACTCATGATTTGGAGATGGCAGCAGTGGTATTTGCTTTGAAAATATGGAGGCATTATCTTTATGGAGAGAAATGTGAAATCTTTACAGATCATAAAAGCCTTAAATATATCTTTTAGCAGAGCGATTTAAATCTTAGGCAACGTAGGTGGATGGAGTTATTTAAGGATTATGATTGTGAGATTTTATATCACCTAGGAAAAGCTAATGTAGTAGCAGATGCACTAAGTAGAAAATCTTTAGGAAGTCTAGCACACATACAAGTACATAGGCAGCCATTAATACAGGAGATTCATAGTTTGTACAACTTGGGGATTAGATTTGATTTGTCAAATGTTGGAGTATTGTTAGCCCACTTTATTGTGAAACCAGTTATTGTAACATTTATATCCCTGATCAATCACATGTGTTACAAGTTCCTCCGGTTGATTTACAATAACATTTATGTTTATCAACCACTTTATTGTTAGCCATAATAGATAAACAAGTTAGAAAACTTAGAAATAAGAAAATTCCTATGATAAAAGTTTTGTAGCGCAGTCAATCTGTAGAGAAATATACTTGGAAGACTGAGTCTAATATGTTAGATAAATATCCTTATCTTTTTAATGTGTGAAAGTATCTTAAAAAATTCGGGGATGAATTTTAATTAGGGGGAAAGAATGTAATACCCTAATTTTTAAATAAAGTATTATATTCTAAATATTGTGTGAATTAAGTAAATAAATAATATATACATATATACATATATACATATACATAGGAGATCCTAAAACTATTAGATAATATAAATGCATATATACATATATCTTAATACGAAAATTCAAGAATTTAAAGGAATAAAACTCTAAATCAAATAAGTTTAAGTAATAAAAATATGAAATGACCAAAAATGACACATAGACTACTACTTAACCAAAGTGATTAAATGGGATAAAAGGAAAATTTCATTCATACAAATGATAGCTTAATATTTGCACAAATTCATCCTTCTAAATTATGAAAATAAGTGTACTGAAAAAGTAATTGTCTTGTCATCTGTTCATATTTTCATTTCAGACGTAGCTTTCCTATTTCATTTTCTTTTCTCCATTATTTGTTAGAAGATAGCAAATAATTCAATCTCTAATTAATGAATGGGAGACATGTGTATTTAAGAAGAGATTATATTTTCATTGATTCACAACTTCATTCATATTTGATTTTCTCCCTTTCACATTAATTTATTCCTTTCACATTTTTCTTTCAATCAATCTACCAATTGCTAAAAATCAATCATCACTAAAATACCAAGTGAATCATCAACTAAATTAAAAAAAAGGAAGACAAGTGTATTAAAGAAACTACCACAATTTCTTTATTTCATATCTTCATTTCACACTTAGTGTTCTCATTTCATTTATTTCTCTATAAATACCCTACTTCCCTAAGATCATTTACCATAAAATATTAGAAATATACAAGTGTGCTAAGGAGGGATTAAACCAATAAGTGATAGGATGGAAGTAAAGAAAGGTATGAAATCCAAAAATTCTATCTTAGATTTTAAATTATATTTCATAATTTTTAATATTTATTTTGATGAATTAAAGTTTATAATTTATCTTTATAACCTATGAAGTAACCATTCAATATGTAGAAATTATTTTGGATAGGAAGTAATTAAACATGTAAAAGCTAAAAATTTTATTATTTT
>CANUEX010214154.1:0-10385 GCA_948099535.1 Jatropha multifida | reverse complement strand
ATTAACTAAACCTTGGGAATCAAGTAGTAGAAGCTAAAATTTGGAGTTCCCAAGTTTGGGATTTGGAGTTGCCATTGAAGGAGGTGAGTTGTGATTTTTGGGTTTTATGATTTAATTAGTAAAATTCAAGGATTAGGCATGCAATAGATGCATTAAAGCATGATTCATTCCTCTCCTTTGTTAATTTTGATTTTAATGTATACTTTTCCCTACTTTGAAGATATTGGTGAACCCTCCACCAAAGGCAAAGAGAAGGCTAAGGATTAGAGTATTCTAAGCTTCTTTTTGAGGTTAGTGCAATAATATTCTCATTCCCCTTTCATTTTCTTAAGTTTTCAATTTTAGGTTTTTGAAGGAATTTTGAGAACTTTGTATGTTTTGGTTAAATTGATGAATTTTGATGTTAGAGGTGTACTTGGGGTGGACTGGAAGTCATTTTTTACCCTTTTATAATTTTTATTTGTTTCTGACTTCTTCATTAAATTCATAGCTCTATTTCTTATCTTTCCAAAACATCCTCTTATGTTCAATTCCAATACTTTTAGCTCAACTTATGATTTAAATACCAAAACTGGTTTTGTTATGGTGTCTCACATGTAAATCCGAATTGATTGTCCCTTTTGGCCACTAAAATGGCAAGATAATATCTTTTTCTCTTCATAAAATTTGTATTTGTACTTCTTATCTTTATAAATCATCCTCTTTTGTCTAATTGGAATACCTATATCTCAACTTATGATTTTTATACCAAAACTGGTTGTGCTGAATCGTGTTTGGATTGTTGGTCTGTGTTTTTGGGTTTCTTTCACCCTCTTTGAAAATGATCTAAACTATGGTCCCTTCATGAAATTTGTGTAATTTTATCTTATATTTCTAATGAATTAAGTTTTATTCAATTTAGAGACCTACAACTTCAGTTATAACCTGAAAACCCAGCAAAGGTCAGGTTTATGAAAATGCTCGAAATTACCTATATGAGAACATGTATTAAGATGTAACTATGGCATGTATAGAAATATTTTAAAAATATTGAGGTTATAAATTAATGAGATTTGAGATTAATTAAAATTTTTTATCTTCCTGTGAATTTAAAGTGAATGATCATTAGCTATTATTTCTTTGAATTAATGATATTATGTTAAGATAGAATCTATGATGATTGATGTGATTATATAGAAGTGCTGCATGATCTATGGTATTGATTTGAAATTTTGGGGTTTGGAGGAGTAAATATTGGAAGTGTATTTGTTTTCTTTGTGGTAAGTTGATTTTTAGGGGAAACTCTTATGAATTTTCCATAGGAATTTCCCTAAAACCTTTATTTTTAAATTTTAATTACTTGCCTCCCTATGAAAACTTAGTCCTTTCTAATATATGATTTGGATTATTAAGTAAGATAAGACAGTGCTCCAGCACCAAATGTGGCATTCATCGTTTGGTCCTCCGGGATTGGGCGGTGGGTGTTACATTTAGTGGTATTAGAGCATAGGTTTAGTCAATTCTAGGATATATGATTTGGTGTGAGAGTTTATCTGATGTGGAGTAATTATATAAGTGATTTAAGTTTAATACATGCTATATTAGTCTGTTTTGGGGACTTCTCTCTGATGCGAACCTGTATGGTGATTTGGAGTTAGCAGCTATTGTCTTTGCTTTGAAGATTTAGAGGCATTACCTGTATGATGAGAGATGCCACTTATATACGGATCATAAGAGCCTTAAGTATCTGCTTACGCAGAGAGAGCTTAACCTGAGGCAGCGTAGATGGTTAGAGCCACTTAAGAACTATGATTTCACCATAGATTACCATCCGGGAAGAGCTAATGTATTGGCAGATGCACTCAGCAGAAAGTGTTTAGTTGCCCTTCGTGTAACACCCTGATCACAGGGGAATACCATAAGAGATTTTAAGGTAATTTTATTCTTTATAATCCTTGAATAATTAAACTCTTGGATTGGACTAATAAGAATTTTTGGACATTTATACCAAAATAGTAAATTAGTGAATACTTGATGAAATGTAAGAACATTCAAACAATTATTTGCGTTCATTAGCAATTTAATATTTGATTATTAAATATAAAATTTATAATGGTTATTTACCAATGAATAATAAGTATCGAATAAATTACAATTTGAATAAGTAGTAAATTATAATTTTGTTATTAAATTTTAAATAAATGGATTTAAATGAATAGTAAAAGAGGGAATAACAAAAGTAGTATTAATAAGAGTAATAATAATAATAATAATAATGATAAAAAAAGAAGGAAAAAAAAAATTATTGAAGAGAGAGAATTTTCTTTCGCCCCTCTCTCATCTTCCCCGATCGCAACACCTTTTCTCCCTCTCCATCTTCACATTCTCCGGCCAGCAGCCATGAAATTCGATGAGCAAGGACTTAAGATTCATCTCCTTGACAAGAGAAACTCATCTGCGATCTTGGTTTGTGGAATAAGTGCCTGAATCGGGGAGAAACGCAATGGGAATCCAGTGTTGCACGATGGAGAAGTCCGGTGATTTCATGCTGTTTTCGGCAGTTCCAGGACATCGGATGAGCACTAGTGAATTCATCTGGTCCCAAGGAGTAATTTCCCTCCATTTATTCCGATGATTGAGAACTGATGGTGAAACCACCATTAAAGGTGGCATGGAGATGGCTGTCAAGCCTATTACAGCCAACTACAGCACTGATCTCAATAAATTGATCCAAGAAATGGACTCCTCATGGAATTTCGAGTCGAACGATGGTATTTTCATCAACTTCTTAGCATATTTAACTTTTCGGCCACCGTAGGTGGTGGTTCTGACGGCGGCGCCAGCGAGATTTCGGCAAGACACCTGGGAGAAAGAATAATGCTTCTCGTGATCTGAACCTGAATCCAAAGTCCGATTTTCGATCGGTATAATTTATGTTTCAGTCCTTTAAATTTGGTATAAAATTAAAGTTAGAAATTTATTATTATTGGGTTGAATTTGCTTAAAAAAAATTAAGTGAATTACATGAAAGTTAATTGTGAAATAAATTTCTAAAATCATTAGTGAAATTAGCCAATTTAACAGAATTATAAATAAAAGTGACAAGAACTTGTGAGTTGGTAGAAAAATATAAAATAAGGACAGTTAAATTATTATTAAGCAAGTTAAAGACAACTTAATTATAAAGAAAATGTATTATGAGATTGAAGTTGTAATTGAAATATATTGAGAATGGAGGATGGGAAATTGAATTGCTTTGCCCGACGGATGGGTTGTGTGATATTGAGATAAATGTGAAATTTGAACAGATTGGTTATAAATAAAATGCTGTTGAGTTTTAATGAAAGAGGAGATTTATTAAAGAATTAATCTTATTGAAATAAAAAAGGAAAGGATGAATTAGTTAAATAAAAACAAGCTTAATTTGTGTTTGATCAAAATTAATAGAGTAATTGAATTGGTTTAAGTTATAAATTGATTATACTAAACTAAAAATAAGAATAATAAGAATACCACACCAATGTCAAGTTGAAACAATAAACTGAAAATAAATTATGTAATTTGTTTATAAGTTGAGTTAAACCACAGAAGTGGCTAAAGAATCGATTAATAAAGATGAAAGGCTAAGGAAGTTGTTCAAGTCAGGTTAGTGCAATACTAACTTTTTAATTTAATTAAAGTTTGCTATATTGTTTTCATATAAATATATATTTGTGATGAGAGTTATTTTTCTTAGAAAGGAATTATTGAAGTTATTATAATATTATTTTATGGATTTTCAAAGAAATGATATATTAATTGATATGATATGATTTTTCAATGATTTTATGAATTGATTGAAATTCTATTTTATGAAAATGATGATTATTGGCCACTTATTAATTAATGTTTGAGTGGTGGCTATGATTGATATTTTATGATATCTGTAAACAAAATAAGGAAAAAATAAGTTATATGTGAAATATTCTTAATGAGCAAAAATGATAAGTTTTTGGGCTCTAATATACTTAGTGTGAATGTGTTATATGATCTGATTTATTTTGGTACATGAGCATGCTTGGCTTTTAAGCCTTCTGCTATATGGAAGCTATGATCATATGCTAGGCTCTTGATGCCTTATGAATAAGTGGACACGCTTATTATTATGTGTGGCACTTTCACAGGCCATTAGGGCGCTTTCACAGGCCATTAGGGCGCTTTCGCAGGCCTCATTTCTAATATCAGGTGGCGCTTTCACAGACCATCAGGGGCGGTTTTTCAGGCCTTGTTTCTGTTATTCTGTAATTCCAAAATCTTATCTGCTTCATTTTCTCCTAAGTGTATCTGAGCCCGATATATAAGAATTTGTTTTTAAGAAAAATTAAGATAATAAGTTCCATTATATGATTTGGATTGTTATATATTTTTAAATTAAAGGAATATGTGGTATTGGTAGTTAGCTGGTTTATATTATATTAATTTGAGGAATGCATTTTCAAATGTTTTAAATATTCAGCTAAAGATAAATATTTAATACAATGATAAAAATGATTATTAATGTTTGTATATAAATATTTATAATAAAGAAAATCTCTTCAAAATTTATGTTCTTAAAATTATTATTTGATTTAAATTATAAATAGCACCACTGAATTTTATACTCACTGCGATGAGTTTTCTCACGCGCAGGTTGAAGATAATATAAGTTGAGGTGATTCGGTAAACCAGCATCAGAGGAGGAGGAAGTTCTTCGGACATTTAAGTATATAGTAAGAATTTGGAATGTAGTATAAGTATTAATTATTTGTTGAGTGTGTAAGTAGTGGTTTGGGAATTAACATCTAATACTAAACTTATGTTGCATTTTAATTGATAAACTATTTTATAATTCAATTTGATTATTTATTTTTATTATCAAAAGTTCTACAAAGGAATTAATATTTTAAATATAGATATCTTTGTATGGTGTTTAAACAGTTATCAATGTTATGAAATAAAAAAAATGGTATTACTAAATTTTCTAATATATTATGAATTATATTCTTTTCTTTAGTTAATGTTTTCTTAATTTAAAATCATATTAAATGAATAAGCAAATCAGTCTGTGTTTCTAGTACAGAATGTGACATCACTGTCTAGTCCTATAGGACCGGATAGGGGTGTTACATTTAGTGGTATCAGAGCCACTGGTTTAGGTAATTCTGGAAAGTAAGTAATGGGAATGGGTATGTGAGGAGATTTGTTTATACTACTGTTACATGCCAAATAAGTCTAGACTAAACCCTCCCTCTGATGCTGATCTGGTAAATCTGTAAGATAGAATGATATTTTTTAGACTAATTGTTGAATATGTGTATTTGATAAGTTCATGTTCCTTAAATGAATTGAGTTATATAAGATGTTAAATTAGATGAGTTCTTGTGATATTATAAGAGGCATTGGACCTATCTTAAAGATTATGTTAAATTAATTGATCTCATGTTAAGGAAGGAAATATTTGATTTCTTGAAATTCTAAGTTAGTTGATTAGTCTTATGGTAAGACTATATAATACACTAGTAAGGCATTGGTTGCATTTGTTTAATGAAAATTGCTATGATTGTAATGAATTTCTTTTTATGTTTTGAAATTTGTTGAGAAATCTGACATGCATAGAGGAGCAGTGACCTGCTTTTATGTCCTGGCCAGATGTAAAAGTATGAGTATTCTCCCTTGCATGAGTTATTGTGATGAAATTAGAGGATAAAGAAATTTAAGAATTTCCTAAAGGGAAATAGAAGCATAATGTATTGAAAATTATAAGATTTTACTTCCATAATTACTAAGAATCATGGTATATGTGGATGAGTTTTGGCCTGATCAACCAATATTCTTTTGCAATACCAAGGTTATATGCAAGGATGGTACAAAATAAAGAAGTAAAACAAAGATACAAAGATAGTGATATATGTATATACGTATAAAAAAGTACAAAAGATAGGAAAAGAATAAGAAAGAATATAAAGGGCTAAAATTAAAGGCAAAAGGAGAAAGAAATAGAATAAAGAATCAATAAGGAAAAGAAAAAGGAACAAAGGAATAAGATACAAACCAAAGGATCTGAGAATCAAACACTGTCTTCAGTGCTTGCAACCCTTTAGAGTTTATTGTTTTGAAATTTTGTTTAGAACTGTAAAGTATCTTATTTAAAATATGAGTAAACAATTATTGAATATGTTACTATATTTTTTTTAATGAGATTGTTAACCCTAAGGTTGCTAAGTTGAATTTAATGATAACAAAGTATTATAAAGTTTCTAATGTATACATATGAAGTACGAATACAGGAACTCGGTAATAAGAGATATGTTAAAAATTGAGATTCTGAGATTTCTAGAAAAAAGAACATATTTTGTGATTGAATTTGAGAATAATAGATTTTATGATGAGACTCCAGCTTATTTAAAATAAGTATGATGCGAATTGAATCATTATGGGTAGATTGACAAAGAACACTCATATTCTACCCGAAAAGTTAGATTACAACTAGGAGAAATAGTTTAATTAAATATTAATGAAATAGCTAAGTTACCTGAGGTGTTAGTACCAAATGTGTTCAGTAAAGATTGGAGTAGTGGGAGCAAGATTAAGATTAGCTACCGACTAGTAAATTTATATATAAATTTGAAGAGAAGAGACAGCAAGTATAATACAATGATAAGATATTTGAGAAAGAGGTAAACCAACGAGATACATATTAGCCTAATTCTGAAAATTAGATAAGATTCATAGTGTTTTCCATTCATAGATGCTTCAGAGATATTGGATTGATCCTTTGTATGTTATATTATTGGAATCAATTAGAATTAATCCAGGACTCACATGTGATAGAGAATTAGTAACCGTTTAAGTAAAAAGATAAGTTAAAAAGATTGAATGATTTTGGAATAAATAGATTACATTGGTAAAAGTAATTGAGGGAAGTCATTTTAAAGAAGAAGCAACTTAGGAACAAGATTTTGAGATTTCTAAATAAATATATTTTATTACTTGAATTTGAAGACCTCAGAATTTATGAAATTGGGATGTGATTTTGATATGAAAATTTTAAGGAGGACAATATGAATTTTGATTAAGTGATAGTAGAAATTATAAAGATAAATATTCTCTTTGATGAAAAGAAATGTATTTAATGTATGAGATATGAATGATTTATGCTTCAAAATGGTTCACTTTAAAGATGAGAATGAATTCTTTAAGTAATATTGGATGCCTTGTGGAGCGAGTATAATATAATTTTTATAAAGTATTTAGGGGCTAAGAATATTATAAAAAAATGATGTGACTATAGGGATTATTATTAATTGTTGCTTGGGTGAGAGAATTAAATTATATGAATTCCTATGTGCCAGATTTTGGAATATATATTGATTTCAATATTCTGTGGTTGATTATGAAATAAACAGGGAGACAAATTTCCTTGAGATTACGTTGTTGCTATTATTTGAAGTAATTATTGAATCCTTAGAAATTATTGAAGAAAAATGCAATGATCATAATTTTATGTGAGATTATAAGTACCTAGAGAAATGAATGACTTATTTGGAGTTATATTATTATTGATATTTGAGGTGTTTATTGAATTTTTAGATGATATACAAAATAAGAATATTGTGTTAGGGTGGTGCGTGAATTGATGAATGACGGAGAATATATAATAATGAATTGAATGGACGTTTCAATTATGATTTTATATAATGGAAGTGATTTGGCTTGGTAAGAAAGAGTATGATTAAGTTAATGAGTTAGAATAAGAAATGAATAAGCTATGAGAAAGATTGAGAGAATATATAGTGAAATAATTAGAATGGATTTAAGGAATGATTATTGTGATGTGTTATTGAACTTTTTTTATTAAAGGAAATTATTAGCCTTAAGATATATTAGTTGAATCCAATGATAGAAAGTGCTATGAAATTATTAAAGAGTAGGAATTCGAAGCAATAAATATAAATTCAGTGGAGAATATATAGAAATGAATTTAAGGAATTATTAAGAGAGTATGTTGTATAGTTTGAATTGAATAATCTTTGATCTGATGTAATTGAAGCATGATTCTTGTATAGGAATTCTGGGTGGAAAATTTATGATTTTGATTTTGTAGTAATTATAATTACAAGAATAAATGTCCTTTTGATGTAAAGAAGTATGTAATATGAGGCGGAAGTATAATTTATATGACATCAATCATGTTTGCTTTGACAAGGTCCATTGGAGGTGAGAAGTAAGTTATGTAAGTAAAAAGAAATAATAAATAATAATAATAACAATAAATGAATAATTTTTGGAGTAAGTATAACTTAATTTTCAGGAATTGGTTGAGAAACATGTAAGTATTATGCACAAATAAGTTGTGATGATTAAAAAGAAATATAAGTTGCTATTTTGGGAGGTAAGAAATGATCTCGGTAAATAAAAGTTTTGTGGAGTAAAGTTTGATTCATGATTATATTAAGTATTTAGAAATATATTGTGTATTGTGAATAAACTAAGATAGATGAAATGTGGTATTTTTAGAAATTTGTTCATTTTAATATTATGTGTCGAATTTTGGAATTTTATGAAGTTGGCATTTTGAGGTCGATTATGAAAAAATGAATAAAAAAATTGATTTTCTTGAGATTATGTTGGAAGTGCTTACTAAGAATTTTATAAGTTATTGAGGATAAACATAATGATTATAACCATATGATTATATGGAATCAGGCAAGTGAATGATTATTTTGAAGGAATGTGAATTAGTGGAATCTGGAAAAGTATTTGAAAAGTTGTGAAGTTGCAAGAATTTAATTTGAGGTGATTTTGTTATATTGAGGGAATGATCTTTAAGCCAAAATGATTAAAAGTAACAATTAGATGTAGTATTCAAATGATATGCTTATAGATATTTATCTGAGGAATTAAGGGAGAAAATGATGAGTTTATGGTGTAAATGTTTTTGAGATTTGAAGTTATTTGATGTTAATTAATTTAGTTTGATTTCTGCAAAAGAATCATGTGGAGAAGTATGCATGGAATATGAATGGAGCAAATGCTAGTATTCTAAATAAGAACTAAAGTAAAATGAACACTAAGAAATGCTAATATTGAGAGTAATGGTTCAAATGAATTTCAAGGATGAAATTCTTTTAAGAGGGGTAGAATTGTAACACCCCGATCCCAGGGGAATACTATAAGAGATTTTAAGGTAATTTTATTCTTTATAATCCTTGAATAATTAAAATCTTGGATTGGACTAATAAGAATTTTTGGACATTTATACCAAAATAGTAAATTAGTGAATACTTTATGAAATGTAAGAACATTCAAACAAGTATTTGCGTTCATTAGCAATTTAATATTTGATTATTAAATATAAAATTTATAATGGTTATTTACCAACGGATAACAAGTATCGAATAAATTACAATTTTAATAAGTAATAAATCATAATTTTGTTATTAAATTTTAAATAAATGGATTTAAATGAATAGTAAAATAGGGAATAATAAAAATAGTATTAATAGGAGTAATAATAATAATAATGAAAAAAAAGAAGGAAAAAAAAGAGAATTATTGAAGAGAGAAAATTTTCTTTCGCCCCTCTCTCATCTTCCCCGATCGCAGCACCTTTTCTCCCTCTCCATCTTCACGTTCTCCAACCACTAGCCACGAAAGTCGACGAGTGAGGACTTAAGATTCATCTCCTCAACAAGAGAAACTCATTTGCGATCTTGGTTTGTGGAATAAGTACCTGAATTGGGGAGAAACGCGACGGGAATACAGTGTCGCGCAATGGAGAAGTCCGGTGATATCATGCCGTTCTCACCAGTTCCAGCACGTGGGATGACCAACGGTCGATTCGTCTGGTCCCAAGGATTAGTTTCCCTCCATTTATTTCGATGATTGAGCATTGATGGTGAAACCAACATTAAAGGTGGCGTGGAGATGGCTGTCAAGCCTGTTACGACTAACTAGAGGGTTGATCTCGACAAATGGCTGTCAAGCTTAATTTGTGTTTGATCAAAATTAATAGAGTAATTGAATTGGTTTAAGATATAAATTGATTATTCTAAACTGAAAATAAGAATAATAAGAATACAACACCAATGTAAAGTTGAAATAATAAACTGAAAATAAATTATACAGTTTGTTTATTGGTTGAGTTAAACCACTGAAGTGGTTAAAGAGTCAATTAATAAAGAGGAAAGGCTAAGGAAGCTTTTCAAGTCAGGTCAGTACGATACTAAATTTTTAATTTAATTAAATTTATTACAATATTATTTTATGGATTTACAAAGAAATGATATATTAATTGATATGATATGATTTTTAAATGATTTGATGAATTGATTGAAATTCTATTTTATGAAAATGATGATTATTGGCCACTTATTAATTAATGTTTG
>CANUEX010214090.1:0-11113 GCA_948099535.1 Jatropha multifida | reverse complement strand
GAAAATAATACATCTTCTTGTATGGTTTCTCTATTTCTTTACTAGAATTATAACGACTATTGCGTTTGAATCGAGGTTGACTGCAAAACTTACAAACCCTTGCTTCAGAATCATCACCCCAAAAAATCATGCAATTATTTCGACAACAATCAATTTTTTCCATGGGAAGTCCTAAACCCTGAAGCAATTTTTTGGTATTGTAAAAATTATCTGGCATTACATTATCTTCAGGAAGTACCTCTTTAACAAACTCGATGAACTGATCGAAACATCGTTCTGAGAAATGATGTTCTGATTTCATGTACAACATGCGAGCAACAGCTGATAACTTCGAGTGATTCCTACACCCCGGCCATAACTCTTTCTTTGTAGCACT
The DNA here is from genome assembly GCA_948099535.1 of Jatropha multifida. NCBI lineage: Eukaryota > Viridiplantae > Streptophyta > Magnoliopsida > Malpighiales > Euphorbiaceae > Jatropha > Jatropha multifida. The sequence continues at coordinate 10,737 of CANUEX010214090.1, read as the reverse complement.
GAGCATATCGTATAGCTTTTGAGCATTAGGATTAGGGAGTTCCTTCATGTCATCATTTTGATTTGCTAGCCTAAATCCATCAATTACCATATCATGATATCGGCCACACGCTTCAGGTATAGGTTCAATTCTATTATCATGTTCAGTTTCAATGGAATGACTGCTTTTTTTTTCCATTGATGTCTTCCCCATGCAAAATCCAATTATGATAACCCGGAAAAAAACCATTTTTCATTAGATGGTATCTAACGGTTTCCACATCGCAAAAATTTTGATTTTGACACATATTGTCAGCACAAGGGCACCTCAACTTTTCACCATCCATTGAACTTGGATGACCAATAGCAAAGGTAATGAACTCCTCTAAACCTTGCACAAATTCAGGTCTCAATAGTCCATTATTATATCGAAGATACATTCAATGCCTATCTGAACTCATTTTTCTAAGTATCTATAAGTAATTGTTTGACATTTTACATTTTGAAATGAACATAATAATATAAAAATAAATTTGATATTTTAAACAAGACTTACCAATAAATATAAAATGCAAATATCAACTTACTTTGCTAATTATTCACTACCTATTTATCGTCTTGGTTGTTCATTATTATTATGAACTCTAGCAAATAAAACAACAAATGTATTTGAAACAAACAAATGTAACTGTTCACATGTCAGCAATACCATATGGATGTTTGAATGCAATAATGACCTGAAATTTCCATTAAGGAACTTTTTTTAATTTTGGAAATGGTATAAATAAGCACTTTCCAAATTCAACCCCAAGTCATAGTTGTAATTTACTTTTGCTGAATTCACATGTCATTCTCTTTGCAATGACTAGCCAAAGTTTACTTTACATGTGTCATTCTCACACTAACTTCCTAATTGACTTCCCTAACATTAACCTTAATTACATGGACGATTAGGCAATAACACCCAACAAACCTTAAAATGTTCAATTATAGACACAAACAATAGTAATTATCTATCCACTGAAAAATAAAAAATATAATTCATTCCCATTTATATTATGAGTGCAACCAATGACTTCTGGGTTAGATGGTCAAGTAGCTACTCCTTTAATTACACAGTCAGTGAGCTACTCCATTTATATAATTCAATACATCTCATTTTTAGATTTTTTTTGTTCAATCTTGTACTTTCTGCCTTACTGAATTAAAAAAAAAAAGGAAAAGATTAAGGTATAAAATTTGCTCTTAGCTAGTTGATACAGACCCTAAAGATTAAGTAAAAAAAAGAAAACTGTTCAACCTAAATATTTATAGGTTTATAATGCAAAATAAAAATGAATTATCTCTAAGGTATAAAATTTGCATGGTCGGTTTGAATGGTCAGAGACACCATTACATTACATCTAGAGTAGAGCAGAGCAGCAGATTGTGAGATATATAGATACAATACATTACATCTAGTTGTTAAATACAGTACAAAGTAATTGAAATACAGAAAAATAAATATTATTTAGGACAATATTTCTAAAGGAATTTCAAAATTTGCATAGCCCATTATGTAATTTTCGATCTAAATGAACAAAGGAAAGAAAGATAAGCAGTAAAAAAGATATCAGAACTGGTATTTGTAACTTATTTCCAAACATGAAAACATAGTTACTACACAAATCAAAATCACAAATAAAAACTAGAATCTTTTCTTGAAATATCAAGCAATCTGTTTTGCAGGGGGAATGGAGGCAGCGATCTGTATTAACATCCATTCCAATCTCCAATAATCTTAAGATTGACAATGGGAGGGCTTGGGCAGGAGCATTGTTTCTCAGATTTTGTTTGAGTTTTATAGAGATTAAAAAGAAAAATACGAGCAATTGAGTAATGGTGCAAAACGTACTTGAGAAATGGAGCAAATGGCGTTTGAACCACCACTCAGCGGCGCCGACAACAAATCTCCTCAACGACGGTCGCACCTTTTTGCCATTAACTTGGTTTGCCAAAGACAAAGATTTAGGGCAATAGCAAACACAGGAGAAAAGAAAACGAAATAAACTTTGTTGCAATTTTTTAGGCTTAAAATCCCTAAATTTTACCAACGCAAATTCGTTGGTAACATGACACCCATTTCGTCGGTAATCTAATTAACAAAAAAAAAATTCTGCAAATATTTACCCACCAATTTCATAGGTAATCCGTAGCTAAGTTCTCCAGCCATTTATACACGAGCCATTTACCGACCAAGTATTATTGGTCGGTAATTACCGATGCATTAGATACCAAATATGGTCACTATATTTTTATAATATTTTCTAAAATTATAAAATTTATTTTGGTCGTTGTTGTCCGTAATCCGTCGATAAATACCAACAGATCAAATTCCGTTAATAATTTGCGTCGATATTTACCGATTTTTTTGTAGTGCTGATGATCAACGATAGCAAGAGAAAATACACGGAGGAGTCCTTTGTCAGAGTAATATTTCAGAGAGAGAAGTAAAGTTTTAAAAAGATTTTCTTAATACGGAGACATATTACGGATGGTGATTGTGGCGGAGGCAGCCGAAACTATGAAATGAATTATAAAATAAGAATGAACATAATCGGATAACCGCTGCCCTCAAAAAAATGGACAGCTGTGTTTTCCGGCGGAGATTATACAGTTGACGACCACTACAAGTACACTAGCAGTGCACGTGCATGTGAAGTCTCAACTGTTGGATTGCATTGAACCATTGTTTTCAAAAAATGTACATTTTGGATAGGGCACGGCTAGGTGATGGGAATCCCGTAATGATGGGAGTATTAAAATAATATTAAAAGTGGAATTCATATATATAATTACAAAGTAAAATATATATGGATCCCACCTTTAATATTATAAAATATATATGGATCTTACTTTTAATATTATTTTAATACTCCCGTTATGACGGGATTTCCGTCATTTAGCATTTCTCTTTTTATAAGAAAGAAGCCTCACCTGCAGAATCTGTTTTACTTATTCCTGACAATAGAAAAACAACTCTCGAACCCTATTTTGTACTCATTCTTCTCTCCCGTGGAAATCGAGGTCTGTTTGAAATATTGCAACAGCAAATTTCATAAAAGAAAAAAAGAAACTCGTCGATTCTGTGAATTTTATTAACCTTTTGAAACCAAAGCGACACCACGTACGTCTTGTCTACTTTATGGGCCATTGCTGAAACTAAAAACTACTGTATAATAAACAGTAATCATAATAATAGATAAAAATGAATTATTTGCTTCTTCCTTCCGCATTTTATATATATTTCCAAAACAAGAAGAAATGAAATATAAGGAAATGGAATTTTTAATTATGGTAATATTGTAAATTTTGTTCAACATTTGCCATAAATAAACCTTAAACTCAAGAAAATAAAAAAAGAAGCCAAACATACAGTAAAATCTAAAATGAAGGCCAAAAGCAAAATTAAAGATCAAGAAAAATGATGCCAATTATCATAAGAAGCATAATTATTATTTTTTTTTCTTCAATCTGTTACAAACTAAAAGATAAAGAGAGATCAAGCCCACATGCAGCGGCTGCTGCACCTCTCTCCTTCATAATCGCTACCAGTCACAGAGGAAACGACATGTCGTTGATAGGAAGTTCCATATCAAAATTTGTAACGAAATGGTCAAACTCAAAGGAAGGTAACAAAGCTTGTTCAGGTTTTGGAAACTCACAATTCTCGGTAGTCAACCCTTCGATTTCACCTACACAAGAAATATTAGTATTATTATACATGAAATGACCAGTAGAACCCGAAAATTCCAAACTACCCATTTGCTCTAACCCATTTGAGAAAGGACTAATAAAGCCATTACTTGCACAAGAACTTGTTTCTGCAGTAGCAGAAATGCCAGTTCCAGTGGCAGCAATGATGGAAGGCTCAGCCATTTTCAATAGCCATTCAATGGTTTCACCATCAGTTCGGTTACCAAGTTCGCGAGTGAGTTGAAAGATTCTTGCGGCACAAACGGCAGGCAGCCTTATGCGGCGGTCTCGACCGTTCACCTTTGAATGACGATCTTTTCTTTGTTTTGCATTGATGAGTTTGGTCTTTGAGGCCTTGGGAGAAATGGATTTTGGTTTTTTATTGCTTGGAGAGAGAGTAGGAAGAGTAATTACCTCTATTATCCTACCCATATCTTTTTTTTTTTTGTTGGAAAATGATTTGAATAGAAAAAAAGTTATGCACATTATTTATAACCTAGGTCGCATGCAGACACGAGATATAAAATACGGGATATGACACGATATGACATGGATGACACACGGAAATTCTTAAAAAGGTAAAACGTGACACGTGACACATTATATTAGAAAATATAATCTATTATATTATAAAAATCACAATTTAGTGACCGATTTTAGCGACCAACGTCATTTTGTAATTAAGTAATGACCGAATAATAAAAGCAACAAAATTAGTAACACAATTGGCAAGGTTTGTCGCTAAAGTTGCTATCAAGAATTATGAAATTAAAATAGTATGTAAAATAACTATCCATAATATATAAGTCATAATTATAAAATAAAAAATACTTAATTTTTTACTTCAACATCATTAATTAAATCTTCAATAATAATATCATCATTAAAATGATCGCCGCCGTTTCTAGCTTATCTAGAGATAAATTGATAGTTTCAAGAATTCCAACATCTTTAAAAGAGTCGAATTAATTCCTTACAATGTCCCACATTTTTATTTATTTAATATAATATTATAGGCTATTTCCTCATAAAAATCGAAGATTATTATGAACAAAACTAAATCTTCAACATGTTTTGGGATTAATTTATTCCTTCTCACAAAATTGGTAAGAGAAATGTACTCCAATTTCTTTCACAACATGACGAAGATGATGGTTGACCAAATAATTTGAAGCTTATTTTTTGAGTAAAGACACATTCGCACCACGAATTGCCAACAAACACTTTGCTTCCATTGTAAATATATCCTATAACGTTGCTAAAGTGTTAAAGAAGTGTTCGAAATTAATAAAATTAAAAAAATAATTGGATACATATTTTAAAGTATTTAATACATGTCCGAAGAGTATCAATGGTGTCTAAAATGGACGACACCGGTGTATTAGACATTTTAAAGTGTTCGTGCAATCTAATGAATAATGGAAAAGGATATCTATATTGGGCATATATGCCTACCTGTACACCAAACTAATTAAATATTAGGGGTGTGCAGGAGTTAGGCGGGATGAAAATTACATAATTTCCAATTTTATCTCAACATTTTGGGCATAGAAAATGGAGCCTTAGTATGATTTCAGTAGGTATATAGTTTTGTTATATTCCATCCGATTTTTTAGGAAGACGAGACAATAATTTAGATCATGAGATAAACAAAATGGACGAAATGGATCGGGTCAAATATCAATCAGGAGTTCTCATACTAAATTATTTTTTCACAAAAAAATAAAATTATTATACTCATTAATTACAATTAAACAAAATTCTTCAATATAAGTTTGAGTTGAAAAAAAGAATAAACCAAATGATCTACTACTAAAATTATAACAGAAGATTTATTAGTAGTTATTTTCTATTTAATAAGAGTATTAACTATAACGAAACAAAATAATTCAAAACCATGTAAAATTTTAACTTATTATTGTTCTATATTGTTGCATTTAAATTGATTTAAATTTGATATTTACTTTATTAGATCATAAATATTATATGATAAATAATAATAGCATTAAATATAACTAATAATCTAGTAATTATATTAATTAAGTTAATCTTTCCATTTTTTATTTAATAGAAAAACTTTATTCCCAAAGATTTACTTGATATATAGAGTAAAATAATATAGAAAAAAAATCTATATCTTTTATTAATTGATTCATTTTATATGTTTAGAAAAATGTATTTTTTTTTAATGTTATTATTAATGTAACAAGTGATTGGTGTCATAAAAAAATAAAAAATAAAAAATAATGAAATCACTTTAATGGATATGATTTGAAATTCGTAAAAAAAAAAAAAAGGACATTTAGAATTTTGAAATATGATAGAATTTGAATCAACACAAGTCAATGTTAATTATTCTCTTTTACGATTTAAGATTTGAGTTGCACCTTACACATTATCATTGTTTATTATTTTTTATATAATATTAAGTGTTGGTTATAATTTTCATCTAAATAAATATTATTGAAATATGATTTAATATTGATTTTAATATGAAACAATAGCTAATTAGTAATCATAACCAAAAATTTATATTTATATACAATTCAGTTAAGTTTTTAAATAAATTTATAATATCAATGCAACGTTTCAAGTCAATTTGCAGATATATACATATATATGATTAGGTTTATTTTTTTAAATAATAATCAATATTAAAATATTACTATTAGTGTTAATTTTGAAACATTTGTAGGATATTTATTATTGTACACTATTGATTTTTTAGATAAATCAAATATCAAATATTACAATTTATCAAAGATTTATTAATATTTATTAAATTAAGATCTTTTAATTGGTCATGATTAAGAATGATGTATGATGTTTAAAATTTTACCATGCATACTTTAGAAAATCCCAGTGTGTATTATGTATATATGTTATAATTTTTATTGATATGTAAATTAAAATTTTAAAATTAATACAACTCTTCAAGCTAATATATATTATAAATTAGATTTATTATAAATGTTAATGAACGTTAATATAAATATTAGTATTAACTTTTAAACATATCTAGTATATTTATTATTTTTCAATCATAGTTATTAATTTTTAAAATATATCATGTTAATTAAAATGGATTATTATATTATTTTGATTATTTCATATGAATCATATTAATTAAATAAATTAATAATTAAAATGGATAATCATATAATTTTTGTAGATAAATCAAATGTCAAATATTAGAACTAATGAAATATCATTTATATTTCAAATTAAAATCTTTTAATTTAAATGGTAATAGTCCTTTCCTTTTAATTAAAATATTTTCAAATCTGAGTCCAATAATACTAAGTAAGTACAACTCATTGTCGTTTTGAGAGGGAGAGAGAGAGGATTGAGCTGACAAAATTCGTTTGTCCAATCTGTGCATGTAATTTTCTGCTAATTTTTGTACAAATGTCCAATAAAATCTTGACGAGGTTCCTTTTTTCGTAACGCAAGAAAGTGACGTTAGCCTTTAGGGTGACAACCGTTGGATTTAAAGTTGGTGAATTTATGATGTTAATCCAACGGCTACTAAACACTCTAAACTGGCTTTGTTTTTGTTAGGAAGGTGTTTGTATTTTATTTTCTTACTTGAAATGCGCATAAAGAAATGGTAATATCTGAGTTGGGTTGACGAGGCTCACATTAACCCGTTGAAGACCTTGCTTTGGTAAGTATAGAAATGGCTGGTTGCCAATGTGTCATTTATTCAAATTGTATCTGAGATGTGATATACTTTGAGCTTCCCAATTCTGGCATACGCTATAACTCATGTATTACATAAGATAGAAGGCGTGGATTACGATGTAGATCAATGTCCATATATAGACATTAGTTTCTTTATAAGGAAATTAATTTCTTCACTTTGCTTATAGAACCTTCCATACATTCCTTATCTTGCAAATTTTAGCTTTTGAATGCATAAAAATAATTTCATCTTATAAGAATATGGTCATAAAAGTAAATTTCTTGACTAACTTTTCAAACAACATTTTTACGTTTAATTATTTATGTTAGCAGATAACTGATAATGGTTATTTCGTAAAATTTTAATAGCCAATATATTATTTTATATCTTAATATATTATATAAATAAAAAATATTAATTGGAATTAAATAATTTAATAGTATTTTTTTAAAGATTAATAATATTTTTAAAAATTATAATTACAAATCATATATTAGCCTATAGAAAAAAAAATTCAAAAATACAATTAATAGAACTAGCTGGTATTTATTGAAATTTCTATCAAATATTAATTACATGAATTAGTTAAACCAGACGTCTACCAATTGAGTACATAAGCTGATGGCATACACCTAGTATAAGCAATTAATTTTATGAAATATTTTTATTTGAATACCATTAAAAGATATGAGCTATAATTTTTTTTTCTAAACCAGATTTATTCATTTATAATATGTAAATATGCAAATAGGGATAATTTAATAAAAAAAATATCCTTAATAATATATTATTATCATAATAAAGGACTAATGTTTAAAAAAAAGACAAATATATCCTGATAGTTTTATGAAAAAAAAGAAATAATTTAATTCAATTAGAAATATTTCAACTTAATTAAGAATTCTAAAATAAAAATGAAAAGAAATATTTTAACTCAATTAGAAATTCTAATATTTCTGTGAAAAAAAAAAGTTTTAACTCAATTAAAAATCTTATTGTGTGTCTACGTATGCGCCCGCTATATAACCTTCAATCAAGATCCTAACGGTTTGGGAGCGGCCAATCCCGTGCTTGTAAGCTGGATACCAAGCCTGGATTTTGGTGAGGCTAATATGTTTTAGGTATGTTGGATAAAATTAGTTGTTTTGATAATTGTCAGTTGTTTTAATGGTATTTAGTTGTTAACTGTTTGAGTAGCTTTTTATGAAACACTAAAAACTAAACGTTACGTGAGTTAATTGTTTACAAAAAGCTACTATAATATTTAAAAACTAGTCTAAATATTATATTACCGAACAACTTTTTAGCAGCGTTCAGCGTTTTGACTAATCAAAACTCTAAAAGCTACTTAAAAATCTGTTGCCGAACACAGCCTTAGAGAGGATTTGAGTTGGTTTAAGACTGTATTCCACGACAATTTTCTAAATAGTTTTTTCAAAAAGTTAATGCTACTTTTTTATATTATTCGGTAGTATAGTATTTAAATTAATTTTAAATGTTAAAGTAGTGTTTTATAAAAAGTTAATTCAAATAACGTTTAAATTTTAAAAATTTATAAAAAAATTGCTCTAACAGCTAAATACTGTAAAATAACTGACAGCTATTAAAATAATTAATTTTATTCAACATATCTTTAAGCACTTAATATTTTTTTGTTTTTTATTGAAATGGAAAGGCAGGCTCTAAAGGTTACAAATAAAGTGTAGGATGTGCAATACTGTACAAATCATGATTTAGCCACCAAATCAAACCTGACGGCGGTTGAGACAAAAAATGAGTTCACGGGGAGACAAATTGTCAAGTGGCGGTGCAAGCTTTAGATTCTCTTTATGATTTTTCTTCTTATTTTGCTATGATAATTAAAAAGTGTAAAACTTTTATTAGGATGTTAATGAATTAAGTTGCTTATGCGATTGTAGGGGCGGCTAATTGTATAACTGGTTTTAATTGGAACATGCGCTCCTTTATTTTATACGGATCCCTACTTTTTTTATTTTAATAGTATGAGCTAAACTCGCTTTTTCATTAAAAAAAATATTCGAAAAAAAGCAAATATTTTACTCAATCATGCAAAAAAAAAAGAAATAGAACATCCTTATTGATTTATTATTGTAACAATAAAAGACTAATATTTAAACTCAACTAATTGACCAAGAATCCTAATATTTTTGTAAAAAGTATTTAAAAGTGATTAAATATATATTAACTCAATTAGGAAAAAGACAAGAATATTCTTAGTAATTTATTATTACAACAGTAAGGGACTAATATCTGAACTCAATAAAATGAAATTTTTCTAAAAAAAAAGGTAAAAATGTTTATGCTAGATTCATAATCAATAAATCAAAGAATTTCATCAATAATATTAACGGGGTGTATTGGATTAGGATTGTATTAGATTTTAAAAAAATCATTGAGTTCGATGAAATTGATGGATTTTCTAAGATTTTCATAGATTCCATTAGAATTTTATATAGAGTTCTATGAAATTTGTGAGACTTTTTTTATAAATTTTTATTAATTTTGATGAAATCACAATAATTTTTATATATTCAATCAAAACTAATTTCAAGACATAATTGAACAAATTAAATAAGTTTAGAGCTAAATGAAAGACTGAAAAACAATGAGGGATTAAAAAGCAAAATGCATCATATTCTCTAAAATTATTATTTTTTTCATTAAAAACTTATCAACACTAATAATGAAAGGTCTGCAATGGCCAACATTGTTGGCAGCCATCTCGCTCCCGTTAACTGCAATATTAAACAAATTTGGTAGTGTGTACCTTTTTCATTCTTAGTAAAAAAATGTATTTTAATTAAATTTAAAATTTGGATAGTTAAAGATTGACAAGTACCCTACTCGTTTAAGAGGTACTTTCAATGGATTTAAAATAGATATAATACTTAAATAGATATTTAAACGAGTTTAGAATAGATATGGATTGTAAAATTTTAAATAAATACCTATTCGAATAGTTTAAAATTTACTAATATTCATTCCGCTCTCGTTCTATTAAAAGTTGTATTGGATCAAGAGCCTGTTAGATTTTAAAAGACTTTTGAAATCTTTGGGTTAGAGGATGGATTTGTGAATGACTTTTTTATTCATACATAATGTCATGACCCAAAACCGTGGGCCGGACCGGCACTAGGACCTAAGTAAGTTTAAGACCCTCGAGGCCCGTAGTAAGCTTAAACTATTAAAATCCATCTCTATTATCATTTGATTAAGGAAATAGTAAGCCCATATTATGACATTATTCATAAATAAATCAGAGTTAACATTTCTGACCCAGCCTTAATATTAAATACTGTTCACAGCTCGGGCCCATAT
>CANUEX010214045.1:0-36749 GCA_948099535.1 Jatropha multifida | reverse complement strand
ATACTGTTGGTCCATAAGACTCTGCTTCCTTCTTCGCAGAGGATTGATCATGTTAGTATAAACTCTCTGTTAATATTTAGAATACTCCGCATATTTTATTTTACTCCGCAGTTAGGATGCTTAAATAAATATTGGTTTGTAATAGAATTATAATGTGATTATAAATAAATTGTGGAGTGTAAATGACTATCTGGAAGACTGTATGATAGGAACAGTTTGAACATATTATGACAAATAAATATTTATACGAGAAAATATTTTTATTATATGGATATGGGCCCGAGCTGCGAATAGTATGTATTACTAATGCTGGGTCAGAATTATTAACTCTGATTATCTTATGAAAAATGTCATAATATGGGCTTACTATTGTGATAGTCAAATGATGATAGGGATGGATTGTGATAATTTAGGCTTACTACGGGCCTCGGGTGCCTTAAGCTTACCTAGGTCCTAGTGCCGGTCCGGCCCACGGTTTTGGGTCATGACAATATGATAATGATACATTTAAAATTTTTTTTATATTTTATTTATTAAATATTTAATTCTTTTAGGATAAAGATAAAAAAAAATGTTCTTTTATTAATATTTTTTCTTTATGTTTGTATAATTTAATTGGATGTATTTTTTTTTAAAAAATAAATTTTCAAATAAAATATATAGATTTTTATTTAGGAGAGATAAAAAAAGAAAAAAAAAGTATATTATTTTTATTAAAATTTTTTATATGTTTGTAAAATTGGATTGGATATATTTTTCAAATAGTAAATTTTTAGATAGAATTTACACATAATTAAACTTGAGATAACAAAGAGTTGAAAATTTCAATTTAAAAAATATTATATAATATTTTATTGATATATATATCTATATATATTGAAATATTTTTTTATTAGGTGAGTTTTGAAAGAGTTTTATTTTTAATAATAATTTTTTATTTTCTTTTTCATTATTAAATAATTTGTAACTACTATATTTTAATTTAGTAAGAGATTTATATCTCATTGCAATAAATATATGATTTATTGATGATTAAATATTTTTTATTTTTTTTATTTTTTCTCTTATATCCTAAATTTGTTTAATTTAAAAGAAAATAATATTTATGAAACTGGAAAAAAACTAGAACTATATAATTTTGTTTGGGTTACTTTGGAATTTCAAGAATTTGTGTACATGCACGTATATTTCACTGGATAAATAATACTATTATTGTAGCTAAAGTAACTTATATTATTAATTTAAATCTTTATTTACTTTTTTTTTACTTGACAGTAAAAAATAATTTATTATTATTTTTCTTTATAGTTGTATGTAAATATTAATTTGGAGTTAAGGATATGAATTAAATATTGAATGATGACTTGATTTTCTTTTTGAACACCTATTAAAATTTTAAAAATTTATATTTATAAATTAGAGACTAAAGGATTAGGTCTAGAGACTGAGTTAAACTTTATTGTAAGACCACTTGATTATATAAAAACAGAATTAAGTATATAAGAGGCATTATAACAACTAGTTTATACGTCAAAATGTAATATAATTTAATCACTTGTATTATTTTAATCTAAATAAAATTTATAATTTAATATTATATAAATAAAAAATGAATACATAATGAGTATAGTCAATGTACAATACCTTGATATTAGAAAAATCTAGAAAACTACAAGAAATGAATTTTTAGTAATCTAAATTTTACTAGTTATGGAATATTAAGATTGATATTGAGGCAAATCTTAGCAAGGATGCTGAGTCTCTAAAGGGGATTGAAGTATAACATCCGCATTAGATGAGATGCTAAATTGAGATATTAGATTACTTCAAGCGAGTTTCACATCGACTAAGGACAAGGTGCGAATAAAGTACATCTAGTAAAAGGATTTTTGGAAAAGAAGAAAATATCTTACTAGGCTTTGAGCCCTTATAAAGGTAAATTATATTTATCTAATAGGATGCCCTGTATCCACAATTCTACTTTTAATTTATAAAATATTATTCTTTGATTCTTTTATATGTAAAAACTGTGAACGATTACATTATTTAACGAGTAGAGTTGAGGAATTTAAAAACTTAACAAGCTCATGTAGATCATAATTCAGGTGAAAATTCCGTAAAATATTAAATTAATTAATTTATTATAGACTCCTTGTCGCGGGCTTTACTCTATTTCTTTGCAAACCATAAGCCAAAGTCCAACATTATACCCCACGCATTAATAGAAATCGCTGTGCCACATCCCATATCGAAAAGAAGCTAAACTGGCTACGCTGACGAGAGTAATAAAAAGGAATACGAGGCACAGCCAGAAGCATACCTTTCTCGGCCTTTTGGCTAAGATCAAGTGTAGTATCTGTTCTTATCAGTTTAATATCTGATACGTGGATCATTAATCCACACGATATTAAATTAATTTTTTTAGGGGGAGGGCCCATTCCAATAGCTTGCTACTGGGGTCCTCGAGCGTTGCCCATGTGTTGCACTACAGCAAGGGCTTGGCGTACCCAACCAATACTAGTCGATACGTTTTTCTCTTATGGGTCTAATTAGTACATTTTTCTCCGATGGGCCTAATTTTTACACGGCCCATAAATATCGTAAATTTCGGTTAATTCGACCTATTTTGATTAATGGTACTGTTAATGGGGGACAGACCAGTAAATTCACTTCTAGCACCTAGGGTGCTAAGTGCAAACCACAAGTGTTTAGAACCAGTACTAATTGCATTCGAAGATGCCAGCCTTTCTCAAACCTCCGTGGCTCCATCTCCACCCAAACAAGCTTCTTCCTTGAGGAAGGGTTCCAACATGAGCTAAAGCTGAAGTGAGTCACAAGAGTGGCTTCACTTGGCATAAAAGCCAGTCCCTTGATTAATTCCTGTCAATATGTTAAATTTCAAATTTCAATTTTTCTTTATGGGTATTCAAGAGATTCTCGAATTAACATATATATATATATATATATATATAAATTGAATTTCTTCACATGATTTTAAAAATATAATTTTCCGCATTGTTGACGTAGAGTTGATAAATATTATCTTTAGAGTAGTATTAGCCGAGATAGAGTGGATGACGAAATATTATTTAGTTAAGCAACAAAATCCCATATTGATTGAACAAAGAAATTATAGTCGTTGATGCGTAGTATAAATGGAGAGCCCAAGCTCAAGTGTAACAATCTTTGCGCTTGGGGCAATGACGCAGCTCATGAGGTTCTAACCGAGGCGCGTATATTGCTGGTTGAAAACTATTTCCAAACCCCCTCGAAGGCCTGGGTTCAACTTAGGTCTTCGAGAATTTCTGGAAAGGCTCCCGTTTTGGGTAAAGCCCTACAATTCTATTTAAAATTTTTTGTTATTATTGTTGAAATTCGCTTCTCCGTATGTTTCTATAATATGACAACCCTTTCAAATTAGAACTCAGCTTCTTCTTTCTACTTAGCTATTATTTTTAAAGAAAATTATTATACTGACTTTGGATCAAATTAATTAAGTCATCTTTACATTTTTTATAATGCTAATTAGTCGTTTTTGAGATTTAATTCCATTAGACTAATTGGTCCTTCCATCCAATTTCTTTGATTTTTGCCGTTAGCCTCGTTATAAAAGACAGAAATAACCTAACTTCTAAAATGGAAAAGACAAAAGTAACCCACCTTAATTACTCCTATCTCTTTCCCTTGCTTTGATATGAACTCTTCTCTCTTGTTCTCTTCACTGCCATTTTTACTCCATTTCCATCTTAATAAAAAATGCATTCTTAAAAAATTCAATCTTCCATCACCAAAGCAAAACAAAAGTAACCATGATAAATTTTAGAATAAACTGCAAATCGCTATAAATAAAACTCAAAGCTGGGTACATGTTGTGGGCCTCAAAGTGGAGTTGACAAAATTCTATAGAAGTAATCTTTGTTATTAGCTTTTTTGCACTCATCCGTGTGATAACTTTCATACCTTCTGATTCTCCTTCACATAATCGGGCGTAGAAATAAGGTTTGAGCACCCAAAAGCTTAGCTTGGCTACTTGATCTTCTTAAATCTAGAGTTTCCATCATGTTAATTTTTCAAAAAAAAAGCAAAATTTTGAAGTCACTTCCATTCAAAGACAAAAGAAAAAAGAAAGGATTTCCCAGAAAATGTATATAAAAAATCGAAAACGACGATTGTCCTTATGATTACTGCAAGCAAGAAAGTGAAAATTGGTATAACATTGGCCATAGAGCAGAAAGAGTTGGAGAACTCAATTTAACACCTGCTAAGTAAATTATTTGTCCTATATTTCTGCAATAAACGTTTTCATTAATAAAACTTCAATCTATTGAAGATCGAAAAATCAAAATTTGAATCACGTACCCTATTAAACCCATAAGGTAAAATCTAAAAAGGAGAGAAGGAGTGATGGGAGCTTGCCCCTTCCTAAAAATTAAAGAGGGTGTCAGAAGTTAAAAAAATTTCTCTTTTTGCACAAAAGCAAGAAATTAATAGTGAAGGAAGGAAGAGCACCCGTAGAAGATGAAATAAGAGAGAAGAAAGAGAGTGCCAAGAACATTGGGGTTGATCTAGACTTAGTTGGCATACACCACAGCCACACGACAGTATTCAAACCCTTAGTGGCGTAGGTGATGAGATCCATTGGTGCTCTTGCAACATCGTCGCTTTCGCTGCTGCTATCGCCCTTGATTTCGCTTCAGTCTTTGCATGTCTTTGCGTGGAACAGGGAGACTCTCTCTAGGAGTGCTGGTAGTGTAATGAGCATGTTCTTGATTGGAGTCCTGGCAGTGGTCTAGATTCAATCGTTGATGATGGTAGCGAGTTACTCTTTTGATCCACGAGAAGAGATTTAGGAGCTAAGGACTCCTTCGATCTTATTTTTAATTTTTACAAGGGACAATTTCTTCTTTTTATTGAAATATCATTTTGTCAGATACCATTAAGGGTAAATTTGTCTTTATAAAATACTTATCTTTCCTCTCTCTCGTATTTAACAGTAAAAATCAAAAAAATTAGATGGAAGGATTAACCAATTAATGAAATTAAATCTCCGAGACTACTTATTAATATTATAAAAATATAACAATAACTTGATTAATTTGGTAAAATGTCAAGGACTACATAATAATTTTCTCATATTTTTATACGCCTCTTCCTACTTGTAATACATCTAATTCTTAATGGTATTAAACTTACGGTTAGGTTTTTCATAATTAGCAAAAAAAAAAAAAAATCTGGACATTGGTTATTAACAAATGGCTCTGTTTCATTACATAAAAAAAGGCTAGGCAAGCAATAAAAGCTAAATTAATATGACTGGTCATTGCATTTGTAGCTATTCTAATTCAGGTAAAGTTTTTCAGTAGAAATATGAAATTACATACTCCTTGTCGTGGTTATTACTCTATTCTTTTAGCAAACCATAAGCCAAAGCCAGACATTTATAATTCCATGCATTAACTAAAACCCACGTCGAAAATAAGCTGGAAGGAGCAGACGAAGTGCACGATTGGTATTTGATTATGTTTATTATCTAAAAGAGTGTGAAACCGAATGCTCACCTCTATTTTCTATTCACAATTGATTGGTCTCCCTATCAGGGGAGCTGGCTTAGCCATGGTTGCTACTGGTTCTTATAATTACAATGAAAATGAATAATAATAATAAAAAAAGATGAGTGGCGTTATTGCCAAAGCTGCTTTTATGTTAACATAATTGTTCTTCTCTCAAGCTGTCTTTGTCCTCCAACATCTTATTCAGCCTCACCTCGCTGAATATGAACGGTAACAAGAATAGAGGGTTTGTGATTTTCCTCTATTCTTTTAATTTTTAAAGGATTTCAAGCAAAACCGCAACCAGAGCTTGCCGATGCTAATGCCTTATCAGATCCAAAATTTGTAGCATTGCCATGCCATGCCATGCTCATGTGAACCACCGCAAGTGAAGAAAGTGGTGGTGAAAGCACAAAAGCGGACGAAAATGCCGTGTTTTTCGATGCCTCTATACTAATAATGGGAAAGCAAAAATAGCAAAAAAATAAAAAGAATCGATTATAAAGTTTCAGCAATGAAATTTGAAGATTCTCTATTTTACTTTCATCTAAATTTCTTCCAGGCATCTATTGTCTTACATCCTTATTTCTCCCTGTGTAGGTTTGCTTGCAGAACTAAGAATCAGACGAGTTACTCTTCAAGGCGCTGCATCTGTGGTTCGTAGAAGGATCTTAGATATTCTCAATTAGTTTATTTTGCTCTCTGTTTCTTCGTTGATGTTTTCATGTGATTTTTTCAGTTACATGGCCAAGAGAGACTTGTCGAGATGTGTAGTTCTTTGCATGTACTTGAGAAAATATCTTTCCCTATTAAGTACGATGAGCCTATTCTCTTGGTTGGTGAACTTGGAACTGAGAAAAATACATTGGTACAAATCTGGCTAATGCATGGTTAAAAGTGGAGTCCTTGGAGATTTCTGTATCTGAGAATTTAGGGAAATGAGAAACAGACGACATTGATAACCAAACAAATATAGATAAAAAGGCAACTAAAACAAAGAGAGAGTGACTGAGCATGAAATGGTTGAGGAAGCCATGAAAGAGAGAGTAGCCGAGCTCATTCCGTTTCTGAGTATGAAATGGCTGAGGAAGCAATGAAAGAGAGAGATGTTTTGAATACTGAGGACGCTTGGGCAAGAGAGAGAAATTATGTTCACACGGTAGAGAGAGAGCCAGAAAAAGTCTGACTTGGCGAGCTGACATGGTGCTTTTTATATTTTCAAAATTTCACGTCAGCTTCCGTCTAATATCACAGGGTGAAATGGACAAGTGCATTTTATTGTAACATAAATTTAAAAATTTGATATTTTTACATAATAAATTGAAATTTTGATACGATCAGTATAATAAGATGAATAATTGACAAACAAAGGATGAAATTAAGCCTTATATCATTTTAGAGGTTTATTGTTTGTAATTATGGATATGCAGCAAAAAATGTCATCTATAATCGGGTCTAGGAGAGGGAGAAACAATACTAGTAGGAAGAATGTATCGGGAATGATTATTGCAAAAAATGTCCAACAATGCTGGGATCTATGTAGATGGCTTGATTCTATTGGTTGCTAGGCTAAATAATACCTATGCTAAAATTATTGCCATTAACAAGTCCATGACCTTCATCACTAAAAGGCCAGAGATAAAAAGTTCAAAAACCCTCAAAATATTTCAAGCACCGTTTTCTTTTCAAATAGTAGTTTAAAAAATTATAGTAGAAGTGGAGGATCACTATAGTTTATCAAGCACGGTTTTCTGAAAAATAATTTATTTTGAAAAACATTTTATTAGTTAATTGACTACTATTAATCACTATAATTTATCACTGCTCTTCTCAAAAAAAAAAAAAATCAATCACTTACTATTAATTAATAACTAACACAATTTATTATTTTTATAATTTTTCATATTTAATAATAAATTTTTAAAATAGAATATTTATATAATTATATATACTGATCTAGTTTTATTAATTACAAATTTAACATTTTTAGTTTAATAATAAATTTTTAGAATACAAAATTTATACTATAATTCTATATACTGTTATAGTTTTATAAATTAAAAATTTAACATTTTTTAAACTAATTTTCAATTTTGCAACTTAATAACAAAAAATTGAGTTACTTAAAAAACATGTTTTTCAAAAGTTAATTTATTTAAAAAATATGTTTTTTAAAAATTAAAGTTATTTTTTGGAAACAATATAATGCTAAATACCATTGATTTTCCTCTAGTTTTAATTCTTTCTTTCTTCGGCTTGTCATCCTTCCACTTACATAGCAAACAACCTTTTATTGAGCTTTGATCAGGAATGACCAGGGTTGGATTTTAAATTCAACCAAATTGAAATTAAATTAATTCAAACCAACATTAAACCATAATCAACAATGACTAAAACCGTACACTTAAAATTCATTTCCAATTCTTTGAAACTGAAATTGACAGTTTAATTTAAAAATGCGGTTCAAGTTTAAAACTATAAGAAGCATGTTTGAGAGAAACTCATAACTTTTGCTTTTAATTTTATTATGATTATAAAAATTAAATTTTAAAAATTATTATTAAATTGATTTAGTTTTTTATAATAATATTATTTTTATTATTATTATTATTATTTATTCAAGTTACAAATTAAAAAAGCATTTTAAAAAGATTAAAATATGTTATTTAATTTCAATTTAAAATCCAAACAAAATCAAAACCGACAGTTCAATTTCTGGTTTCGTCCTTTTCATAACTAAAACTGACATTTCTGCAACATGGTCATGTCTTACTATGAGCAAGAGAAAGAAGAAAATCTAAGAGAGAGAGAGAGAGCTAACTCAAGTCGAATTAAGTCAATTCAAATTTAATCTTTTTAAGACTGTGTTCGGCAACAACTTTTTGAATAGTTTTTAAAATCTTGACTAGTCAAACGCTGAACGCAGTAACATAACGTTTGGACTAATTTTTAGAGGTTAGGATAAAAGTGAAAAATTAACTCATATAACGTTTAACTTTTAGGGTTTCATAAAACGCTACTCAAACAGCTAACAGCTAAACCCCGCTAAAACAATTAACAACTATCAAAACAACTAATTTTGCCGAAGAGAACCCAAGTCACATTTTAGGATGCAACAAGCGAATGTTTAACACTTTGCAAGCATTACATAAATGCTAGCCAATGCTTTTCCAATTTTCCCATGTTGCAGAGTAGAATTGTCCTTACCTGACCCCGGACAACTGGAGTAAGGGAATAAGTGCTTCAGCTGCTTTCTTTGCATTGTAATGGTTTATTGCAAGGCATTCTTCTGCTAACTCATATGTTTGAGTTACTATTATTTATCTCAATCTAGTGAATCCACATCTACACTTTCCTGCATCACAAAATCAAACTTAATAGCTACAGTGTGCTTTGGCTATCTAGAATCACACCTTACTTTTATCTTTAACTATGATTTTTGATTACCTTGAGCTTCTTGGAATATGTTTTGTACTTAATATAAGAAACTCACCTTACCAAAATCAAAAGCTCTTAAAGCATCATCATCAACTTCACTTATACCTGCATTATTCACCTGTAACATTCACCATAATATTCACTTGAGAAACTTGAATAGTAAACAGATCAAAATTATACATAAAAAAAAAAAATTGAAGAATGAACAGAAAACACAGGTTTGAATGATTTAAGCATACCAAACTTAGTCTTCTTGAGTTGAAATTTAGGATAAAAATTGAAAAAAAGCGCAATTGCAACAGAGCCTAAAGTTTAGCGGGTTGTTTCTTATTATGTCCTTCTACAATACCTTTATTTTTGAGTTTTCTATTGATGTGTTCAAACTAAAAAGTAAATAAATCTTCTATGTTCGAATTTTTATCTTTAAAAATGTAAAAAGTAAACTTCCTGTTTCGTTTGAACAAAAACTTAATTCACATATCTCAAATTCAATCGTCAACTTAAAATGGATTTAATTAAATACAATTGAAAAATTTGAATGCAAATTTAGAAGGGATTTTTCCCTCTATTTTAGGATACAATAAAACGCGACTTTACAAATTAAGGGTGCAATAATACAAAAATAAATAAATAAAAATAAAAGGCAATTATAACAATTACAAGTATCAAAATTTAAATTATACATTCTACTGAAAAAAAAAACAAATTATTCAGGGTTAGAATATGGGGGAAAAAATATTACTCTGGTAATCTTCTCATTTAACCTTTAATTGGACTTCAGGAAATAGATTTTGTATAATGCTGAAAGCTATTATGCATGTGATACCATCTTCCCTCAATACAACAAAAAAAAAAATTGTGAAAAAAAAAAGCCTTTATAGTAAATATTTATATGTTAACGCCGCCGTGTAAATGAGATTACTGAGCAAGGAAAATGGATATCAATAGGAATATCAGTTTTCTGATTCAAGTGTTCAATCCAACTAATAGTCTTGTCTTGGATATAAATAGAGAGAAAAAAAAAAAAAAAAAAAGATACAGGCATCTGGAAGTATATCATCCAAATTCTACTTACCGCAATGAAGTGATTCAGTGTCATGAAAACTTCTGATGATTTTTTTTCCTTTTTTAAGTTATGATGGAAACTAAAAATGATTAGAATCTTTTGCATATTAAAGAAAACAGAGAAACAACCAAGTATTTATTGCAATTGAACTATGAAATTTTCAGCACTTTTACATCAAGCTAATTCGGGGCATATCAAATGGCTACTAGGTGAAGATTCCACCATTGGAACAACAATATACAATTCAATTTCTAGTGCAAAAGCCAAGACAGCTCATTTATATGCAAGACTTGATCAACCAAAATAAAACATGTCAAGACTCGAGAGGATAGTGAAATCAATATTATCGCATAAGCATTCTTAAAACTAACCCGTTTTTCAGATTAGCAGAATTCAGATCAATCATCCCTTGTTTTCCCAAGCATCACTTCCTTTGCTTTGTTGATTTTAGAAGCAAAGATAGTGGCCTCCACCAACATCAGGACAATTTGCTACTATTAAATTTTTTATGTGATTTAGAAGCAAGATAATGGCTACCTTATCTGCCGTCGCATCCTCCCTGATAATGCAAAAAAAAAGAGAGAACTTCTTAATAACGAAGAAACGAAAAGGCAAAAGCAAAACAGCGTCACTACAAAGCTGCTATTGGGTGAATCTATGCAACTGTCCTTAATTATCATCTATACTAAAGCATAAAACAGATTGTCCCATTTTTCATAGTGCAATTAAGTGAAATTCAATATTGAAAAAATGAATTTTTAATATGTCTGTTTGTCATTGTGCATAAACTGTTCTCATTCAATCCTCAAATGTAGTTAATCATGCTTTATTTGCATTGGTCATCCAAAGGGCCTCTTAGCAAGGGCATCTCACATGTTGCAAAAGAATGTTCCTAGGAAAATACCCGAGCAGTTAAAATTAAGATTTCCATCTGGAGGTCTCAGGTTCCAAGTCTAGGTGCAGTAGAAGGAGCCATGAAAAAGGGCAAAGCTATCTGTTTGCTCATTTCAATTCAAAAAATTCCAAAAATACCAAAAATAGAGCTAGTGAAGAATAGAAGATAAAGAAATTTTGTTTTTTGTTTCAATTTTAATAAAATGAGTATTTTTCTAAGATTTGAATTGACAGATCATAAGTCAGCTGCTAAACAATTATATACAGTATCAGTGATAACAACAAATAGAAGTAATCTTTCCAAGTTCTCCGGTTTATATCTTCAAGTCTTTCCAATCTTTCATCTCTTTCTAACTTAAAGGAATTGTAAATACCAAAATTCTTCTAATAATCAATTTACAAGTCTAATAATTAATTTGTGTCCCACAATATTCTAATAATCTGAGGCATAAATGATTTTGCAATCAATTAAGACTCAATTGCTGAATAAAAGCATCGTCCATCTCTAATTTAATTGAATCTAAGCAACCAAACATTAATTAAATCCTAAAATTATTATATTATATCAAGTATATAACAAATATTAATCAAAAAGAAAAACTTAATACTTGTTAATTTAATTACCCAATGCCAAGATTTAGAGCTGCTTCTCTTCTGGTCATTTTCGGCTGAAACTGCCCTCATAGGAATTGCAAAAAGTTTAGGAGGTCTCGCCTTGAATGCTGGCCAAGCTTGGATTCCATATCTACCAGCAAGAACAGCTGCTGCAAATGCAAGCCCAACCAAAATGGTATGCCATGATATTTACATCTAGTTAAACATGATCATTACAAAGATGCTATATTGGGTAAATTTATGCGATTGTCCTTAATTATCGTCTATAAAAAAACATAAAATCAATAGCCTTTCTTTCCTTGAGCAAACAATTTATAGATTCATTGGCGATGGTTTACCGGGTGATATAGCAAATGAAAAAATATGGCTGGAACTGAAGATGATTAAGATATTGATGATAATAGTGGTATTAGCCGCAATGCTGATGCGGGGAAAGAAGCATGGACAATTCAGGTTTATATAACTTCATGATTACACCATCAATTTGGAGGACATACGTAAGCATTTATACCAAGATTCATTTTTACAGTATAAGTGTGAAAAAAAAATACTGCAGATATTCTCTGCCAGGCCACTTTTCTTATTTATTCAATGCAACTTAATCCATCTTCACCCCCCCTTCCCCTCTGCGCCTCCGGAGATGCAGAGATGGGGCAAAAAAGGAACAACAACGAAGCTTAAAATCCACTAAATCCTGTGGAATTCCCCAAAGGATTACTAAATGGGCATATAATTCATGTCTGCTCTCACGATCTAAAGTAATTGCTGGACATTTTTCCTGCATTTAGTACGCCTTCAAGCTAAGTATACTCTTAGTGGAAACACATCATTATCCAGTCTGAACTACTTCAGAAAAAATTCCCTTATTTCGCACTCATTTACCTGTCCTCAAGCTTCTTTTAAATACATCATGCATCATATTAGCTTTCCATTATTTTGCCCTATTCTACCTCTACCATCTGTATGCAGAATGGCTCCTAATTATTAAACAGCATAACCAGTTTACAAACTGAAAATCAATCAACTAGAATACTTCTGCAGATGAAAAGCCTAATTTATTACACTTATTTGACAAAGCAAAGTGGCCAAATTGTGCAAAAAATAGCGACGAAACCAACCGTGAGCAGTGCATGTTCCCTACAAATTTGCTTCCCCTTCTAGCTATTAGAAAGTCCAATTATACATTTGAAAAAGAAAAAAAAAATGTATCATGCAGCAGAAGCATATACATGGTGTGCATACATACACATTTATGCATATGCATGTAAAAGTAGCAGAACAAATTGAGCTAAATATAATGCTGATGGTGGTAAAACGTCATACCTCAACTCCTTATCGCGTGCAAAAATTGAAGTCAATGATATGATGTGTCTTCTCCAGTTAGGCAATGTCAAGAACCCAAGAAGAGCTCACAATGATAAAGTAGCTTTATGATTTGCTTTTTCTCCTTTTAGCAAGTCCCATAATCAAATTAACATAGGCGGATTTATTTAAAGTGATGCTCTTCTGTTGAGATTCTTGAAAAATTTGCATTGTATCCTTGTATTTCCCTTGAGCGCACAGCTCCTTAATCTATTCTGAAAAAGCAATTGTATTTGGATCAGATACTTGAGGAGTCTGACTGTTATCCAAAAGTAAATTTTGATCCTGCAACTGTCCCATTTCCATAATTTTTGACATGAACTCCTCAGCCTCCTCAACCCTACCCGCATCAGCAAGTATACCCAGAATTGCATTATATGTATAGCAATCAGGACCTAGCTTCTTTCCTTTCATTTCTCAAAGAAGATCAAAAGCGTCCTCAAATCTGCCTTGTTTGCAAAGACTCAATACTATTGTATTGTATGCAGCAGCATCGACTTTTTCCCCTTTTGAAATCCATTTGTTGAAGAGATTAAGAGCCTTTTCAAGCATACCTTCTCTACATAGCATGCGAAGAAGAATGTTACAAGTAAACACATCTGGCATAAAAGAATTTTCCCCAAGAAGAATATGAATAATGGAATTAAGATTCGCATTATCTACATTCAAACCTTTCCTCTCCATTTCATCCATCAACCTAAATGCTTCACCCAGCTTCCCTACTTTACAATACTCATTTATCAAAGTATTATATGCAGCAGGATCAGGTGAAGATCCACTTTCTTCCATTTTCCTAATGGTCTTTTCAGCATCATCAATCTTTCCATCCTTCACATACCACTTAATCAGTAAGTGGTGTGTAAATGCATCTGGCTTTAATCCCTTCCTCTCCATCTCTTGAATCAATCCAAATGCCTTTGAACTACTACCACACTCAAAGCACCCATTAATCAATGTGTTGTAAGTAACAACATCAGGCAATAACTTCAAATTCTCCATCTCATCTCTTAACCTAAATGCCTCATCAACCCTGCCTTCTTTACATAATCCACCGATCAACATAGTATAAGTATAAACATCAGGCAACACATTATTTTGTGACATTAATTCAATAACTTGAGCTGCTTCTGTCAACCACCCCCATTTACAATACCCACAAACAAAAATATTAAATGTACACCAGTCTGGCATTAGCCCCTTATTTATCATTTTTAATAATAAATCCTTAGCCTCATTTAAGCTCCCTTTCTTACACAAAGCATCCAATATTATATTATAACAAATGATATTAGATGAAAATCCACTTTCTTCCATATTCCTAATGGTTTTTCTAGCATCATCCATCTTTCCATTCTTCACATACCACTTAACCACTATACTATGTGTAAATGCATCTGGCTTCATTCCCTTTAACTCCATCTCTTGAATCAATCCAAATGCCTTTGAACTACTACCATATTCAAAGCACCCATTAATCAATGTGTTATAACTAACAACATTAGGCAACAATTTCAAATTCTCCATCTCATCTCGCAACCTAAACGCATCATCAATCCTACCTTGTTGACATAATCCACCAATTAAAATAGTGTAAGTCCAAACATCCGGCAACACATTACTTTGTGACATTAATTCAATAACCTCAGCGGCTTCCTTCAACCACCCCAACTTGCAATATCCACAAACCAAAATATTAAAACTACAACTATCTGGCATAATCCCCTTGTTTTTCATATCCAACAACAAATCCTGAGCCTCGTTCAACTTCTCTTTCTTACACAAAGCATCCAAAATTGTGTTATAACTAACAGTATTAAATGAAACTCCAGTTTCTTCCATCTTCCTAATGGTTTTTCTTGCATCATCCATATTTCCATCCTTCACATACCAACTAACCAGTATGTTGTGTATGATGGCATCTGGCTTCACTCCCTTCGTCTCCATCTCTTGAATCAATTCAATTGCCTTTGCACTACTACCACACTCAAAGCACCCATTAATCAATGCAGTATAAGTAACAACATCAGGCAACAACTTCAAATTCTCCATCTCATCTCGTAACCTAAATGCCTCATCAATCCTCCCTTCTTTACATAATCGATCAATCAATATGGTATAAGTACAAACATCTGGCAAGACATTATTCTGCCACATTAATTCAATAACCTGAGATGCTTCCTTCAACCACCCCAACTTACAGTACGCGCCAACCAAAATATTAAAAGCACTACTATTTGGCATCAACCTCTTATTTTTCATTTCCAATAACAAATCCCTTGCCTCATTCAACTTCCCTTTCTTACACAAAACATCCAAAATTGTGTTATAACTAAAGGAATCAGGCAAACAACCAAATTCCTGCATTTTACCTAGAAGACTAGTTGCCTCCTCAAACTTGTTCTCCAAGCAACACCCGTAAACCAATATATTAAACGTGTTGGTATTGACCTTAACACCAAGCTTAATCATACCACTAAGAACAATTTTAGACAAATAAATAGAATGCTTAGAAGGACACCTGACCAAAGCATTAAGAAGAGTATTACAAGAACGCAATTTAGGCGTGAGACGCAACCTGTTCATCTTGTTAAAAACATGTGCAGCATGGTGGGGTCTATCAGAGGCAACATAGACCTTAATTGAGATATCGAGGAGGGATTTCAAGGTGCGAGGGTTCTCTACCGCCTCAGGTAGCTGGAGGATGTGACGGTGGAGGACGTTGGACTTGTCAGCAGCGATGAAGGAGGTGAGAAGGGATTTGGCGTCGGAGAATTTGTGATGGAACAGGAGAGGAGAGAGAACGGGAAAGAGAAGGAGAGGAGATTGAGAGATAGAGGGAGGGAGATGACATTGCGCCCATTTAAAGAAGGAGAGAAGAGTAGTGGGTCGGTTGAAGAGCCATTTGGTAGAGAGGAGAGATTTAAGAAGAAAAGGATTTGAAGAGAAAATAGGAATGTAGCAATTGAGCTTTTGGAGTGGGAGTTTATCTGAAGCTAAGAGTTTCGTTAGGGTCTTTAGAAATCGAGGTGCCGCCATCGATCGTGCATTTGGGATATTTTCCGGTGGTTCTGCCATGATTATCTTTCTGGATATGAAATTATTTTTAAGATGGAGAGTTGCAACTTACAATACAGCTTAGCACTTGGAGCAGGAAGACGGAGATTTTGAAAACGAGGCCCAACAGCGTCGTTTCAGGCTTTGGAATATTTTACTCGCGCGGTCGCTGCGAACGGCAGCTAGTTGATTCCAACGACCACTAACACAGTTCGAGGATGGGAATATGATACATGATTGTCATTTTTAAATGACATCACGCTTTCTAGCATCCATGAAAATTGTAAAAAAAAACTATTAATCTGATAATTTCACTTGTTTCTTAAATTTGATAACTAAAAGTATAGGCATTGAATTTTTTTAAAATTATAAAAATTTATAAAAATTCAATGACTTATTATCTTGAGCGTAAATTTTAATTTAAAATTTATCTCAATATTCAAAAAAAAATTTAATTAAAAGTTTTAAATGAAATATAAATAGTTGTTTATTGAATAATTTAAAATTTTTAAAAGAATCTCTATATATATATAATCCTGAAACAAAAAAATAAGTTTACAAAGCTGACGTGGAACTCTTATATATGAATATTGCCTTTTATCTTTTTTTTATAAATATTTTAAATTTTTAATAATTTTTCAACATTTCTATTTTTATATCTATATATACCTATGTCTAAAATTTTAAACTTTGAATAATTAAAACTTTAAAATTTTTGAATTATTGAATTTAAAACTTTAAAGCTTTGAAGTTTTAAATTTAGAACTTTAAAAATTTTTAAATTTTTTTTCTTATTAATATACCTCTATATATATACCTCTTTCAATGATTATTTTTCACAATAGTTTTCTTATTATCTTTTATCATTTTTTTCAATTATTTTATTTTAATTTTATAAGTTTTTTTCATGTATATATTAACATTATTTTTCAGATTTTAATTAGTAAAAAAATGACAAGCACAACTTCAATTCATATAGACTACTGCATTTTTTTCTCCAACTACAGTAATGTTAATTTAATTCTTTGGTCTCTTCTTTTTTTTCATAATTTTTTAATTTTATGAAATGATATATATACAGAAAGAAATATATGCAGAAACAAGTGAATATAGAACAAAGATAAGAACAGAAAAATATCTGATATTAATTAAATCTCATTATTTTGATAATTTATTTTTTTATCTTAATACAGTTAGTTTTATGATGTTAAGTATATATATTATGAATTTTTTTCAATTTGTTTGTGTAATTTTCATGCTTATGAATGAAATGTCATTATTTATTTATTTATTTATTATTATTATTATTATTATTATTATTATTTTGCTCTTTCTTTTATTTGTTTTGCTAGATAGGAGATTAAAGAGAAATCTAAACATTAAATTTAATAAATAGATTTAAAATAACAAAAGAAGTTAATAAGATAACATCTGATAAATTAAAAAAATAAATATATTTAATAAATTAAAAAGATGAGGTACTTAATATTCTTATCATTTAAATTTTAATTTTATTATCTAAATATTAAAAAATTATATATAATGATCATATTTTCAAATTAATATTCATTTATGATAATTATTTATATCTATATTCAATTTTGAAACTTTTTATTAGATTATTTAAGATATTTTTTTAAATTTAAAAATTATTCATTTAAAATAATTATCTATATTCATATTTGATTTTTTTTTCTTAAGTTTTAGATTCGACTATTTAATTTTTTTTCTCATTTATTTACAATAATTTTATATTTTTATAGTGCTATATAGGATTAAAAAAATTGTAGTACTATGTAGGATTAAAAAGGTTAAATTTATGCTACATCAAATTCTAAAATGTTGTAAAATTTTATTATTATGGTATAGTAATTGTTTTGTATTAATTACTTATTGATTGAAAGTAATTTATAAATAAATGTAAAGTATAAATTCTAAGACATAATAATCAATAATATAGTATGAAATAATAATCATTTAATTTAATAAAAAATTAAATAAATAATTAGTACAAAAATAGTAATTTCAAAATCATAAATTTTTCAGCTAAAAAAAAATCATAAATTTTTATTTGAGTATATAAATAAATAAAATTAAATATAATATTTAAATTTTATAATATTATTATTATTAATATTTTTAAAATGGTTTATTATCATAATTACAATATATAAAATTTTTAACTATATTTATTGAATTAAATTTAAACATTGCAAATTCTAAAGTTATTTATCTGCATATCAATTTAATAAAAATTAAGATATAAAAATTTAAATTAAATATTAAAATAAATATTTATTAAATTATTTATGCATAGCACAAATATAAAACCATAGAATTAAATAGGATTGCATCTTTTAATTTTCTATCAGTTATAATTAATTTATATAAATAATAATCAGTAAATAATAAATAATTATTTATTATCAATATCATCATTTGAAATTATTAATAATAAAAATTTGATTAAAAAAATGACTAAATATTTTGATTTTAATTCAAGTCATTTAAAATTAATTTAAATGAATATTTTACACAATAAATCATTTAGTAAATATGATGAATAATATGATATATATAAAAATATTTTAAATATAGTTTTTAAACAATTATAGTTAGATTATGCCTTTCACAATAAGAGTTTGATAATACATTTTATTTATTTTAAAATTTTAAATTGAAATTCACTAATTAGTTTCAAAGTTGAAACGATATAGTTCAGATTAGTTGAATTTGTTTACATTTTCAAACAAGATTAGTTGAATTTAATTAGTTTCGGAAAAAATTTTCACAATTAGAGTTTTATACTAAGAGCCATTTTGGAATAAATGAATTCCATAAAATTTTGTGGAATTCATTTAGAAATCTATGCTTTTGCATTTAAAATGAAAAAAAATATAGATTTCAATTGTAAAAATTCAATTCTATGGAATTGAATATAACTACACTAAATTCTACAAAAATTGGTGGAATTTCCAAATAAATTCTACAAAACTAAACACTCCAATTTTTTGACAAAACTATCCTCTTTTTCTACAAATTTAAATTTTAAATTTTTTTACTTATTTAACTTATTTATTTTATCAAACTTGATCAGGATAATAAATCATTAAATTTTATTTAAAAAAACTACCCCTCTATAAACTGAAGTATTTTCTTTCTTTTTCCTTATTTTTTTTCAAACTTTATAGTTATTAGTGCGAAACTACAGTTTTTGTCCTATGCACTAATGTTTTCAAATATAATTAAGAACAATAATAATTTTTTCAAATATTTTTATATTTTCTAAATTAATTAGTTAAATGAAGAAGACATTTTACACCTTTTTTTTTTAGCGGAGACATTTTATATAAATTAAAGATAATTATTATAATGAATGTTATAATTATTTTATATATTATATTTATATTTATATAATTAATTAATTAATTAGCTAGGGTGGAATGTGTCTGTATTATTTATATGAAATTTATTATTTATATCTTAGAAAAAAATAAAAAGTTATGATATTTTATATTGATGAGTGTAATTTTAGATATGCTTTCAATATATGGAATAATGAATATCTTGTGTCCTGTTTCCTATTACATTCCCTTTATATAATACAATTTCAATTGTAATTGCCATAGGTGAAATCTAATCATAAATGTCAGGCCATATTTTTTTCCTTTAGTGACTTTTAATGGCCTCTTTTGACCAAACATTTATTGACTGTCACGAGGTTTAAACATTATTCGGTTATATCTCTGTTTGGGTTTTGATTTCACTCTTACTACTCGGCTCTTTGAGTTAGTCAAGATTACCGTTCGGTAGAGATACCGATAAGAATTTTTGTCTATCATATATAATAAATATAAATTGACATTTATTATTTATTTTTATTAGATTATTATGTTAAGAGTATTTTAAAAAATAAATACAAATGAATTTTCATTTAAGAATTTATTCCAAACATAATTCTGTGGAATTCAATTGAATTCCTTATGTTAAATTGTAGCATACCAAACATGACAAATTCATTTGTAAATGAATTCTTTGCAAATGAATTTTACTTGGAATTCATTTACAAATGAATTCTAAAATTGAAGAATATAGAATATATTTATTTAGCTCTGTACAGCTGACATTCCAAGTCATTCTTATGCAATGTTATTTTATGTAAATAATAGTATAGGTTCACAAGTTTTAGGTAAAAATACTTTAGGCTTTATAAATGTAAAACTCTTGTAGCTTTTCACGATTATTCAATACAAGTGATATTTTCACTTTGTTTTCTTTATCTGAGTTCTTTACGGCCTGTTTATAACAAATGAATAATAATTTTAGAATTCATTTATAAATAAATTTGAAGTAGAATTCATTTACAAATGAAATTGTCGTGTTTGGTATGCTACAGTTTAAAATAAAGAATTCAATTGAAATCCACAAAATTATATTTGGAATAAATTCTTAAATGAAAATTCATTTGTATCTATTTTCTAAAATACCCTTAACATAATAATCTAATAAAAATAAATAATAAACACCAATTTATATTTATTATATACAATATCATAACTTTTTTTTTAAGATATAAATAATACAGACACATTCCATCCTAGCTAATTAATTAATTAATTAATTATATAAATATAAATATAAATATAATATATAAAATAATTATAACATTCATTATAATAATTATATTTAATTTGTATAAAATGTCTCCGCTCAAGAAAAAAAATGTGTAAAATGTCTTCTTCATTTAACTAATTAATTTAGAAACTATAAAAATATTTGAAAAAATTATTATTATTGTTAATTATATTTGAAAACATTAGTGCATAGGACAAAAACTGTAGTTTCGCACTAATAACTATAAAGTCTGAAAAAAAACAAGGGAAAAGAAAGAAAATACTTCAGTTTATAGAGGGGTAGTTTTCTCAAATAAAGTTTAATGATTTATTATTATGATCAAGTTTGATAAAATAAATAAATTAAATAAGTAAATTTAAATTTGTAGAAAAAGAGGATAGAAATTTAAATTTGTAGAAAAAGAGGATAGTTTTGTCAAAAAAATTGGAGTGTTTAGTTTTGTGAAATTCATTTGGAAATTTCACTAATTTTTGTAGAATTTGGTGTAGTTATATTCAATTTCATGGAATTGAATTCCTAGAATTGAAATCTACTTTTTTTTTTCATTCCAAAAATGAAAACATGGATTTATAAATGAATTCCATAAAATTTTATGGAATTCATTTTTTCCAAACGGGCTCTTACTCTCAATTTCGTTCATGGTATCTAAGTAAAGCTCGATCTGTGAATTTTTTGTACCTATTTGTTGATTTTTTTTCGATTTCTTGGAGTTAAGTCTTTCGAATTGAAGAAATATGGTTAAGATTAATGAAGGAGTTATGATTGGAGATGGGAACAATGAAGGATCAAGAACTAGAAATCCCAATTTTAATAATGAAAGTTATGGTGATCCGCTTTCACTTCAAAATTCCGATAATCCAGGTATGATGCTAGTTTCTTCTCCTTTAATTGGCAACAATTTTAGGACTTGGAGTAGAGCTATGAGAATTGCCCTAGGTGCTAAATGCAAATTAGGGTTTATAGATGGGAAGGTTCAAATACTAATTAAGGGATCTCCTTATTTCGATTAGTGGCAGAGGTGTGATTTTATGGTCACATCCTGGATTCTTTATTCAATCTCAAAGGATATGGTCGAAGCTTTCATTTATACTACAAATTCACAGGAGTTGTGGAATGAACTCGCTGAGCGGTTCAGCGAAAGTAATGGTCTTATGATACACCAGATCTAGAGAAGCATTGCATCTTTTTCACAAGGGAATATGTCAATCTCAGTTTATTGTACTAAGTTGAAGAAACTCTGGGATGAGTTAAACAGTATAGACCATGCACCTGTGTGTAATTGTGGTGCTGCTGCACATTTTATGCTTCTGACTAATAGGGACAAGTTGATGTAGTTTCTCATGGGACTGAATGATAGTTATGACTATGTTAGAAACCAGATTCTGATGACGGATCCATTCCGAGTATAAATAAGGCATGCTCTATGATTTTGAGGGTG
Organism: Jatropha multifida; assembly: GCA_948099535.1. Taxonomy (NCBI): domain Eukaryota; kingdom Viridiplantae; phylum Streptophyta; class Magnoliopsida; order Malpighiales; family Euphorbiaceae; genus Jatropha; species Jatropha multifida. The sequence continues at coordinate 14,698 of CANUEX010214045.1, read as the reverse complement.
GAGTCTCAGCGAAATGTCATTAATTCCTTAAATGATAGTGTTGATAATGTTGCTTTAGTGGCCAAGACTGCACATTCTGATAATTGAAGGTTTAAGGGTAATTTTCAGAAAAGTCAGAAACACTATGACTATTGTAATAGAGAAGGGCATACTAGGGAGAAATGCTTCAAATTGATTAGTTATCCTTATCACTTTAAATCCTTTAAAGGGAAACCAGGTTCTAGTTCTTCTTATTCCCCTAGGGTGCTTCCAAATCATTCTGGACCTAAAGTTGCTGCTTAGGTCAATACTGGAGACAATCAAATATTTCCTTCTACACCTCTTGATGCCTCGATGAATGATGAGATGTCTTATTCAGAGTGGAGTAATTCTTTAGCCTTATCTTTGGCTAACTCTCTCCATCATGAAATGATGAAACTCATGAAAGGAAAAGCTGTTTGTTCTGGGAATAATACTGTTGGGTCTCCATTGGCAAATTTGGCTGCTAACTATGCTGGTATGGATATGAACCTCATTAAATACTGTCATTTATCCTGTTTGTCTTCAGAAGCTTGGATTATAGATTTAGGAGCCACAGATCATATGTCTCCAAATTTGAAACTTTTTGCTTCTTTAACCATGCTTGACAATCCTCTTCCTATATGCCTACCAAATGAATCTATATGCCTTGTAACTCAAACAAGTTCTATTTCCATCAAATCCACTTTTACCTTGCTTAATGTGCTTTATTTACCTGATTTCAAATTTAACCTTTTATCAGTAAGTAAGCTCTTGTATGACAATCATTTACTCATCATTTTCTACCCTATTTGCTGTCTTTTTCAAGACTTGTTGACTGATACAATTGTTGCATTAGGCAAGTTGGATGGGGGGCTCTACAAACTTGATAGTACATGCTTTTCCTCTTCGTACGTCAATCATTACCTTGACAAATTGAATTTTATGTCATTTGTAAATGCCATTTTCTCTAATCTAAGATTTAATAAAGAGAACTTCTTTGTTTCTAAACCTGTTTTCTCAACTTGGCATACTAGGTTAGGTCATTGTTCTTCTGATAAGTTGTTACATATTGAATTCTTGAAACCTTTAGTTGATAAATCCTATTCTTGTCCAGTATGTCCTCTAGCTAAACAAACTAGATTTGTCTTTCCTAAAAGTTCTATTCAGACTACTAAACCATTTGCTCTAATTCATGCTGATATTTGGGGACCCTATAAAGTAAATTCTATTACCGGGGCTCAATATTTTTTTACTTTAGTAGATGATTTCACGAGGGCTACATGGACTTTCATGATGCAACATAAATTTCAGTGTGTTTCTTTTCTTTCCTCTTTTATATCTCAAATTGAGATCCAATTTCAATCTCAAATTCAAGCGTTTAGGATAGATAATGGTTCCGAATTCTTGAGTAATTCTTGCCAAAAACTTTTTGTTTCTAAGGGTATAGTACATAAAAAATCTTATGTTTACATACCATAACATAATGGGGTTGTGGAAAGAAAACATAGACATCTTCTTAACATAGCTAGAGCTTTACAATTTCACTCTAATCTTCCTAAATAGTTTTGGTCTGAATGCGTTCTCACTGCCACTTATCTCATTAATAAATTACCTATGGCTATTTTAGATTGGATGTCTCCTTACAAAAAATTACACAACAAACATCCTGATTTTCAGAATTTAAGAGTTTTTGGTTGCCTTTGTTATGCCACAAATATTGTTCCCCATAAAGACAAATTTGATCCTAAAGCTATTAAATCAATTTTTCTGGGTTACTCTTCTTGTCAAAAGGGTTATAAATTGTATAATCTTCAAACAAAACAGCTATTTGTAAGTGGAGATGTTTACTTTATTGAAAGTCAGTTTCCTTTTCTTAATTCCTCTCCTTCTTCACATCCAGTTTTACCATGTATTCCTATTTCTCATGATTTCTCTCCTTCTCCTTCTTCCTCTCCAACTCCTGATATATCTGCTGTCCCTATTCCAGCTTCGCAAAATTCTGATATCTCCATACCACTTTCTCCAACAAATTCTTTACACATTACTGTTTTCAATCCCACAATTCCTTCTTCACGTGTCTCTCCTGTTGACAATGTCCATGTCCCTTTAAGGAGAAGTACCATAATCGTTTCTAAACCTACTTGGCCTCAAGATTTTGTAGGTACTACCATCACGCCTGTTGCTGCATTTGATATATCTCCTACAGGTAATTCTTTCTTTCTTTTTTCTTCCAATCATTTAGCTTTCATGACCAAAATAGCCAAAATACTTAAACCCTCCACATATAACCAAGCTTCTAAGGATCCAAATTGGATTAAAGCCATGACAGATGATTTGCATGCTTTAGAACTTAATAATACTTGGCAGCTTACTTTTTTACCTAAGGGTAAGAAAGCTATTAGTTCAAAATGTTTTTACAAAGTTAAATATAAGGCAAATGGAGATGTTGATAGATATAAGGCTAGATTAGTTGCAAAGGGATATAATCAAATTGAAGGGATAGATTTCAAAGAAAGATTTTCTCTTGTGGCAAAAATTGCTACAATGAGAATTGTTTTTGCTGTTGCCACAGCACATGCTTGGCCTTTATGTCAGTTGGATATTAATAATGCCTTTTTATATGGTTTTCTTAATAAAGAAGTATATATGGTTCCCCTTGTTAGTTATAGCAAGGCTTTACTTGGCCAAGTCTGTCTTCTTAAAAAATCCTTGTATGGTCTCAAATAGGCCTCTAGACAATGGAATCTTGAGTTCACTTCTTTTCTTATCTCTTCGTTGGGGTTTGTGCAATCTGTGCATGATCATTTTTTATTTACTTGAACTAGTGATGATGGATTTCTGATTCTTCTTGTGTATGTTGATGATGTGATTATCACTGGGTATAATCAAGTTGCTATTACTTCTGTCAAACAAGCTTTGCATTCTCAATTTACTATTAAAGATCTTGGTTTTGCAAAATATTTATTGGGAATTGAGATTGCAAGATCTTCATCTAGAATCTTGCTTAGTTAGAGAAAGTTCATCATGGATCTTATCCAAGAGGTTGGTTTACAGAATACCAAACATTCTTCTGTTCCTTTATCTAAAGGCACTAAATTGGCATCTGAAGATGAAGATCTGTTGGTTGAACCTAATCAATTTCGCAGACTCATTGGCAAATTGTTATACATTACATTGATTAGGCCAGATATTAGTTTCTCTATTCAATACTTAAGTTAGTTTATGGCAGCTCCTAGACAACCCGATATTGTTTGTTGCTCTGCAGGTTGTTAAATACTTAACTGGTTGTCCTTCTCAAGGATCATTTTTTCCTGCTGTTAATGATTTGAAATTACATGTTTTCTGTGATGCTGATTGGGCCTCTTGTTCATCTACAAGAAGATCCTTGACTGGCTTTTGTGTCTTACTTGGTGGTGCTCTTATATCTTGGAAGTCTAAGAAACAATCTACAGTTTCTAAATCTTCTGCTGAGGTTGAATATAGAAGTATGGCTTCCACGGTTTGTGAATTGTTTTGGGTGTCCTATATTTTGAAGGATTTGATTGTTCCATTGCATCTTCCTATACCTTTACATTGTGACAATCAAGTTGCCATTCATATTGCAGCCAATCCTGTCTTTCACGAACGCACAAAACATTTGGATATTGATTGTCATCTTGTTAGGGACTATCTGAAGCAAGGTTTTATTGCTCCTGTTCATGTTTCTTCTTCTTCCCAATTAGCATACGTGTTTACAAAGCCGTTTACTTCTGCTGCTCATAAAGATCTATTTAGTTGAACAGTGCATTATAGTCCATCTCTAATCTAGTTGGACCAAAGCAATTGAAGATTAATAAAAACCCTAAAGGCTAAAAATATTATATAAAGTATACAACAATCATAAACAAAAAAAAGAATAACCTCGTGGTCGTTAACGTAATTACATAATACCAAGAATTAGAGCTGCTTCTATTTAAGTCATCTTCGGCTGGAAACAGCACTAACAGAACTCGCAAAGTTTAGGTTTAGAAGGTCTCACCTTGAATGCTTGCCATGCTTGGATTCCATATATACCAGCAAGACAGCTGCTGCAACTGCAAGCCAGGCCAAGGTGTCGCCTAATTTTTACATCAAGAATTTCATTAATTCAATAGTTATGAATAATTATGAATTATTAAACATAAAATAGAACTTCACACTATATACAAATCAGAATATCAGTTTGAATATAATGATAATTGTTTTGCATGCCATTTTTGTTGGATCGGAGACTTTGAAGAAAGGATTTTTTGGGTTTCATTAAACTTCGTGAGAAATCCTTTCATTTTGTTTGGGTTTTCGGGTTTGAAGAAGGTGAGTATCAGAATGCAGATCCACCATCTTGTTCTCCCAAGCATCACATCCTTTGCTTTGTTGATTTTTGAAGCAAGATAGTGGCTACCACTAATACCAAGATTCAGGATGATTTGCTACCATTACTTTTTCAGTTCTCTATGTGCTTCCTTTACCTTATCCGCTATGGCAGTCTCCCTGTTAACACCCTAAAAGAGGATAGAACTTATTTCTAATAAAGACAAAAAAAGACCAAAAGCGAAACATAGTCATTAATTATCATCTATGTAACAGTCCTTAATTATAATCTAAAACAAAAAATCAATGGCTTTTCCTTTCTCGAACCAACAAATTGTAGATTAAACATTGATGATTGTGGTGGTGGTATGGCAGAAGAAAAGAAATGGCTGCAAGTAAAAGTGGTTGAGATTGATGTCACTCACGGAATTAACAGTGATGCTAATGTGGGGATAGAAACATGGACATGATTTACCTTAAATTCAGGTTTATATAACTTTACAGCCATGAATTTAGAGAACGTACTAAGCATCTATGCTAAGACTCATTTTTCAGAACATCTGACCAAAAAATATTGCAAATATTCTCTGCTGGACCACTTTATATTAATTAAACGCAGTTTAATCCATCTATCGCTTAAGAATGGAAGCCAAGTAGTGACTCATGAAATCTTCAAATCCACTAAATGATGTTAACTCCTAAAGGATTATTAAATGGGTACGTAACGCATGTCTGCTCTCACAATCTAAAGCCATTGCTGGACCTTTTTCTTAGAGTCAGTACAACTTCAAGACAAAGCACATTATTTACTCTTTCTTGAAACACATTATTATCCAGAACGAATCATTTTTAGATAAAATCTCCATATTTTGCCTTTTATTTACCTGTTCTCCAGCTACTTTTAAATACATTATCCATTAGATTAGCTTTCCACTATTTTTCCCTCTTCTACCTCCTCCAACTGTATGCAGAATGACTACAAATAATTAAATAGCATAACCAATTTTCAAAACTCAAAATCTAGCCACTAGTGTACTTTTGCAGATGAAAAGCCTAATATAATTAAATTTACTTTAGCATCGCCAAATTGCGCAAAAGAACAGCACCAAAAAGGAAACCAACGCTGAATAAAGCAGTTTGTTCCTTTTCTTTTATACTTCCTCCTCATGCTATGAAAAATATACATTATGATAAGCAATGGAAGTTCCCTACTTAGTACTTTGCTTCCCTTTCTTGTTTTATAAAGTCCAATCATACATTTTTTTCTTAAGAAAAGAAAACATACATCAGGCAGCATAAACATATCATGCAGCACTGTCAAGAACCTGTCAAGAGCTCACTATAATAAATTAGTTTTTATATGCTTTTTCTCCTTTTCACAAGTCCCCCATCCAATTAATATAGGCAGATTTATTCAAAGTGATGCCCTTCTGGGACAATTCTTGAAAAATTTGCAATGCATCCTTGTATTTCCCTTAAGTACACAGCTCACTAATCCGTTCTGTAAAAGCGATTGAAGTTTGATCAGATTCTTGAGGAGTCTCACTTTTCTCAATATTCCATTTATCCTGTGGTAAGGTCTGATCCCGCAACAATTCCAATTTCACAATTTTTGACACAAACTCCCCAACCTCCTTAATCCTATCTGCATCAGCAAGTGCACTAACAATTGCATTATATGTATCGCAATCAGGCCCTAGCTTCTTTTCTTTCATTTCTTCAAGAATATTAAATGCTTTCTCAAATCTGCCTTCTTTGCAAAGACTTGATATTATTGTGTGGTTATGCTTCCCTTTTGAAATCCATCTGTTGAAAAGCTTAAGCGCATTTTCGAGCATACCTTCTCTACATAGCCCATGAAGAAGAATGTTACAAGTTAACATATCTAACTTAAAAGAATTTTCCTCATAAAGAGTATGAAAAATGGTATTAATAATGCTTCCCTTTTGAGATTACTCTTTTTTAGGTACGATTAGTTAAGTTGTTTGCATAAAATATTACTTTTCTTTTATATTTTAATTAGACACTTATTTTTAATTTAAAAATTAATATTTAGTAGTAATGATATTAACTTTTGAAATTTAACTTGATAAAATCTATATATTTTAAATTTTTTATTTAAGTTTGCACCATTACAAAATTATTAATAAAATTCAAGAAAATTTTTATTATTTAAAAATTCGATTGATGGAAATCTATTGTTTTTTAACTCTTAGTAAAAATCAATATTATTTTAATTTTAAAAGAGGAATACCGGTAAAATGTATAAAACTTGAAAAAGAAAGTAACGTTCTTATTATATTAATATTTTATTTTTATAAAATAATCAAGTCGAAGATAGGAATGTGATTTTCAAATAAACATAGAGAAATATATATTTTATGATAATAGAATAAACAAGAGATAAGAATATATAAAAACATAATTTGATCTTTGAATATTTAAATAAATAAATAAGGATTGCAATTATTATTAATCAAAACTTTATTTAGAATATTTGTAATTATTTTTATTCACAAATCAAAAACCTCTAAAAGTCATAAAATAATTTAGTAATAATATTTATTTAAAAAAATATAAAATACTCGTGTGCGAAGTGTGAAATTTTGACTAGTATGAAAAAATATCTGTATATCGTTTGTATTCGTTATCTTAATTAAAAATTTTTGAATGATTTTTAATTAAAATTATTTTTTAAAATATTAAAACTCATTATTGAGCTCAAATATCCATATTTAAGTTAAAAAAATTTTATTTGTTTTTACAAAAAATATTAAAATTCCTAATTGAATATAGATATTATTTTATATTATCATATAATAAATTATTAAAATGTTTTATAAAAATAATAGGATTTCTAATTGAGTTCATAACAAATTTCCTAAAGTTTGCTTGAAGCTTATGTTTAGTGTACATGTTTTGCTGCCTTAATATTGTTACTTCAATTGGCAAAGTATATCAACAAAGAGTTAGCAAATTTCTTCCACTGTAAATAAATTAATAAAGAGTGACAAACACGTAAACGTCAGAATAGTCTAAATATTCATCCGAAAAAAGAAACTACTTAAATAATTTTATCATACCTCAGAAATTAAATAATTAATTTGCCAAATAAGAATATGAAAATTAGATTTCATTAGGATGGTAGATTTAAGAAATAATGAAAAATAAATATTATATTAATGATTTATTTTAATTTACAGTCAGAAAACATTTTGGAAAAGAAAAGGAATTGATTCATAAAGTGTAGTTTAATTGATTTATTTTTCGGAGGTTGATGTTTGGATGGCCGACAACTTGAAATCGATAGCCACTACAACAAATGAGTTAGCGTGGAGTTCAGTTGTTGCTGCTGGTAGTTGGATGCTGTGGAAATGGCGTAATCAGGATACCTTTAGTGCAGACCTTGGTAGGCCTTTTGATCTAGCTGTTGTGATCTACAGCTTTGAGAAGGATGTTGTTAATGCTAAGGCTAACTTGCCTATGCAGAGTGGGAGTGCTAGAACTTGGTTTTTTATTGGCTGGTTTCCACCTGCAGCAGACTGGTTCAAGCTGAATAGTGATGGGTCCTTCCTACTGGAATATGGTCGGGCTTAAACAGGTGGGGTCAAACGGTATACCTCAGGTGCATGGTTGCGAAGCTATGCATGCAATTTTGGAAACTGCTCCATCTTAAAGGTTTAGGTCTGCTCGCTTGTCACTCAAACTAATCCCCTCCCTTCTCAGGTTGCGAATCTGGTTCTTAATATTAAAGGGTTGCTGACAAAGGACTGTCATGTTCAGCTATTCCATGTGTATAGAGAGGCAAATGGTTGTGTAAATCTATTAACATATAATAATAAATTATTTTAATTAAATAAATAGACTGCTAAAATAACTCTAAATAGGAAGTTAATCAGGATTCGAAATCCTTATTTGATACGGACTATTCAGATTCCACGCTAAATATATTCTAAAATCGGTTTAATCACAATCAATTTCTCCCCAAAATTCCGAGAGTTTAACAGATACCCATCATGCTTCAACTTTCAGCATAGGGAACCATATCTTTGACAGCCCTCCTCAAGGCATTATGAGTCTTTTGTTTCATTATATTTGTGGGGTTTCCTACCCCAGGAACATCATGCTGTAATCTGTGCTGCTTCTCTTTTTAATTCAAAAAAAAGAAAAATTATAAGATACCTAATTTACCATTCCATTAATATTTTGGTCTTTTTCGTTTAAAATAGAAATAAATCTCAATTTGATCCATGAACTTATTTAGCAGGAGTCAATTTAGTCCTTAAGCTTGTTTAAAATAATTAAAAAAATTCGATTTCACTTTTTAGATTAATTTAATCCTTAAACTTATTTAAAATAATTAAAAAAAAATCATATTTGACATTTTGAGTTAATTTAATAGCCAATTATTTATTGTACTTGCAATGTGAATAATTATATCATTTATTAGAACTGTAATTGAAATTAAACTGATTAATTTATTAAAAATTTAATTAATTATAAAATATATGAAAATAATATATGAAATATATTATCTCTCTTTAACTACAGATGATTTTGAATTTACAATTATATATTAATTTTAATATTTTAATATTAATCTCTATTACTTGGCGATCACTAATGAAATCGATGCAATTTTCATACTGAATAAATTAAAATTATAATGTATGTTTATAAATTTATTATATTACAAGAAATGATGTTTTTTTATGAATTTTAAATTTATATTTATTAATGGTGAAAAAGTTTGATATGAATGCTTTTAGTGCAAAATAAAAGGGATAAAAATCAATTATTTTAAATTAAAATTAATTATTAATTTTTAAAACTAATATAAATTCATTAGTTAAATTGATTTAAAAAGTAAAATCAAATCTCTTTAATCATTTTATATAAATTTAAGAGTTAAATTGACCTAAAAAGTGATTTAATATAAATTTTATATAAATTTATTCAGCTAAACAAGTTCAGAGAGCAAATCCTCTTTTGACTACAAATTGATTGAGATATGATCCATAAATTATAGTAAAAACTAAATATGAGATTCTCAACTTATAATTCATGTTGACATTTTGATTACTCATTTTTGTAGGGAAGGATCAAAGTATTCATAAAATTATACTTTAGAGACTCCATAGTTAATTTTTGAAAGCAAGAAATACTTTTAGAATACTCGTAAAAGAGGAAAAAATTTCGTTTACCTTGCAAATAACTATAAATAATCAAGTTGCGACTAAATTTAATTACAAACTTTATTAACTACATAAATTATAAGAAAAAAAATTCATTAACCTTCCAAATTAGAAAAAGTGGAATATGTTCAACTATGAAAAAATTGTAATTATTAAATTTATAAATTTCATTAGTTTACTAAAAAAATTAATTGCAAATAAATTTTTTAGATTTAATTCTTAATAAAATTATAATTGAAGTTGCGCGTAAGAAAATTCAAAATCAGTTAAAGTTCCGCCAAATGCATATTTTGAACCCTATACTTTTTCAAAAAAAAAACCTTATAGCTATTGAACTTTCACAGTTCATTTTAATAATTGACATAATTATCACTTAAATATAAAACTGTAAGGTCGTTATTGAACCTAGCAAAGTTATTTAATTTTGGCAAAATACATAATTATTACTGAATGTAAAAGTGTAAAATCATAATTAAACCTCTATAAAATCCTAGGGCTACAATGATAATCGACAAAAATATAGGATCAAATTTATGTTTTAGGCCTTTTAACTTTCACAGATAAATGGTAGTTGCTACCATCTTCCCTCAATAAAAAAACAATAACAATAACAAAAGCTAGCTTTTCGTAGTACTATTTATAGGTAAATACATTATGTCAAATGGGATTATTGAGCAATAAAAACAAGGGTTAGTTTCATCTACCAACGTTCAGCTTAGTACTAACACTTTATCTTGCCCAAGTTCTATACTGAAACCCGAAAAGAAAAAAAAAAAAACCGATAAGATGACTCTTATTAGATTCCTGGCCAAATCTCATCAAAAAGCCAATGTAGAGGACAAGGCGGAAATAACGAAATATTTTTCAGACCATGTCAACTACTGTTGATGCTATCTTAAATCCGATTAATTGATTTATGCTGTAAGAGAGAGAACCTAGTAGCTAATAGATGAGGCTTTTGGGTTGCATTAAAATTTGGCATATAAATTTAGATAAGCAGTTTATTTATTCAGTTCAGACAAACAAGTTAGTTCACTATTGTTTGATCAAATAAGCTAAAGATCCAGTAAGTTATAGTAAGACAAACCATACATTTCCTAAGAAGGATTTAATGCAATTAAACCATAAAACTTCCAACACCTTTACATCAAGCTGTTTTGGGCAAAGCAAATGGCTACTAGGTTAAGATTCCACCAGTGGAGACACCTATAAGACGCAATTCAATTTCTTTCTAGTGACATAACAAAAGCCAAAAGAGCTCATTTATAAGCAAGACTTTATCGACCAAAATAAAATATTCATGACAGGGAGGACAGGGAAATCATTTTATCACAAAAGCATTCTCAAAACTAACCAATTTTCAATTTATCAGAATGCAGATCCACCAGCGCTTGTTTTCCCAAGCATCACATCCTTCGCTTCGTTGATTTTAGAAGCAAGATAGTGGCTACCACCAGCATCAGGATGATTTGCAACCATTACTTTTCTATGTGCTTCCTTTACCTTATCCGCTGTTGCATTCTCCCTGTTAACACCATAAAAAAGGGTAGAACAACTTATTTCTAACAAAGAATTAAATGTAAAAGCAAAACATGATCATTGCAAAGGTTCCATATTGGGTAAATCCATGTAATAGTCCTTCATTATCATCTATACTAAAGCATAAAACAGATAATTTCATTTGTCTTTTTGCAATGAAGTGAAATTTAGATTGAAAAGAACCTTTATTCTGTGAGAATCTTCATAGATTGGACCATAAACTATTCTTGCTCAATCCTATATGTAGCTTATCACACTTTCATTTGCCTTGGTTATTCAAAGGGCCGCTTAGCAAGGGTGACACAAAAATGACACACAACTGTTGCAGAATATCAGGTCACAGGTTCCAATTCTAGGGGCAGTAAGAGAGAAATATGTATAACTAGGGGTGTAAATGAACCGAGTCGGCTCGCGAGCTATTCAACTTCTACTCAAATCGAGCCTGAGCTCAAGCTGGCTCGTTTGCTAAACCAGGCAAACTCGAGCCTAATGATGTTTAGTTCGAAAGCTTGTTAAGCCTTGTCAAGCTTTTTATATACATACATATAATATTTATTTTAGACTTACTTGAGCCTCGAACCTCGAGCTGAGTCCAAGCTCAAAATTTTTTGAGTTGAACTCAAGCCTCAAATCGAGCTCGAGCCGAGCTTCGAGCATGACAGGTTCGAGCTTGACTCGGCTCATTTACAGCCCTTTGTAGAACTGCAAAGCTACCTGTTAGCTCATTTCAATTCCAGTATACTAAAAATAGAACTATTGAAGAATAAAATATCATTTAAATTTTATTAAAACAAGTGTTCTTCTAAGATTTACATTGACAGAATCAGCTGCCAAACATATATCTATCCAGCATCAATGATAACAACAAATAGAATTAACCTTTCCAAGTTCTCAAATCTTTCATCAATTTCTAACTTAAAAGAGAGGAAAGACCAAAATTCTTCAAATAATTAAATTGCAAGTCTAAAAATCAATGTGTCCCTTGATAATCTAATAATCTTGAGGCATAAAATGATTTTTCAATCAATTAAGACTCAATTACTGAATAAAAGCATTGCCCGTCTCTAATTTAGTTGAATCTAACCAACCAAACATCAATTAAATAGCTAAAATTATAATAATCATTAACCAAAGAAAATAACTTAATAACTGTTAATTTAATTACCTAATACCAAGAATTAGAGCTGCTTCTCTTCTGGTCATCTTCGGCTGGAAACCGCCATCATAAAACTTGCGAAATTTAGGTTTAGGCGGTCTCGCCTTAAATGCTTGCCAAGCTTGGATTCCATATCTGCCAGCAAGGGCAGCTGCTGCAACTGCAAGCCCGGCCAAAAAGGGTGTGGCCTGATTTTCACATCTAGAATTTCATTAATTCAATATCACCGTTCTCTATCTACAATCATCAATTATTGAACACGAAAAGAAATGAATTTCAAACCATAAACAGATCCGAATATCTATTTCAATATAATGATTTTTTTTTTTGCTTACCATTTTTGTTGTATTCGAGACTTTGATGAGAGGTTTTTTGAGTTCTCATTAAATTTTTGTTAGAAATCTTTTTACATTCTTTTTTTTTTGGGGGGAGGCTTTTGAGGTTGAAGAAGTTGAGTACGTATGACCGTATGCGCTTGGCAAGATCTGGTGCATATGTCAATTCTGATGCGTGTAACAGACCAATCAGATTGTGCCGCGTAGCAATTAAAGAAAAAACCGATTAAGCAAATTTTGTGTTTTTTTTTTAAATAATGTAATGCTTTTGTAAAGTAAATTTTTTTCCTTTTTTTTTTTAAAACTTAAGTTTATCTTTTGTAACTTTTCAGTTGATATTACAAGTGTATACACCCGATGTGGTGAAATAATTAAAACAAGAAAAATTAATTACAAACATTTCATTTTTTATAGAAAATCATCTATATTTATTAGATTTTTAATTAAAATTAGTAATTTTAATAATTACGAATTCTAATATAAAACAAAATATTAAATATAATTATATAACAGATTAAAAATATTTAAAGAGATCAAATCTCATAGTTATAACTATATTTATCTTTTATACACAAAGTATAGTGTGGTAGCAAGTGTTTTTATAACTTAACAATAAATTCATGTCTGAATTCCCATCTAAATATAAAATTATTTTATGCTAAAATATCTAATTTATTACATGTTATTTTAAAATGTATTTTGGCAACTATCAAACTAAAGTTATTTCGCCAGGTGGTGATTTAGTTGGTCTTATCGATTACAGTTGTTTTCATCAATTTGGTGAATTAAGAAGAGTTACACTCTGTTGTGTACTCCGCAATGTTATTTCGGCTCATAAAAATCTACAGTGAATTAAACAAATAAGTAAAGTTACTTCTCTTTGTTTCCGCAAAGTAACTTGTAGAAAAATATTTTACATAATTTTTCATTGTTTCAGGCATTCATAAAAATTAAGTTAACAGAAAATATTTTTTTGGTAAAAAAAAATGACTTCCATTTTTAAGGAAGAAAAATATTTTCCGAACATTGACAAACATGTCATAACATTATAATTCAATATTTTAAATTTATTAATCATTAGTTGTTACTATCACCGGTCACATTTCTCAATCAACTATCACCGAATACTGTTGGCTGCAACTATTAGTCATCGGCGACTTTCACAATTTACCACTTTTTTTATATTTTTCTCATATTTAATAATAAAAATTTTAAAATATAAAATTTCTATTATTAATAATATTTTATAGTTTTATAGTTAAAAATTTTAATATTTTTTAACTAATTTTTAACATTACAATCAAATAAGGAAAAATAAGTGATTTGAAAAATATTTTGGAAAGATAATGGATATTAGAAAGCTGTTAATTGGAATCGAGTATATGACAACTTACTTGTAGATTGGCTTGGAAAAAAGGAAAAACCTATGAATTAAGGATGGCAAATAATTCTGTCGTCTATCATTTCCTACGAATGAGTGATCAGAAACAAAAGTTGACTGTTGTAAGTTGACAAAGCAACATTAAGGCCTATGGTATGGTGCTTGGTTTATTTCAATGGCAAGTTAATTTTAATAGCCAAGTTTTTGTTATTATTTTTTTTGTCAAATAATAAAAAAGACTACTAAATGTGTTGGTCATTGCCCATATAAATTTGAGTTACCGATCAAACTTTAACGTTCGGATTTAAAACACTCAATAGAGGCACGGTGAAATTTTATGTTAGAAGAAGCTTAAAACCATTTTTTCTATAACAGTAGCCAACTTTCCAAGATTATCACATGTACTCTGAAAAATACTCCATTTATAGGGAGTTTATAGATGAAAATTGTTGTAAAGTGCCAGCCACTCCAAGGACTAGTTAATGCGTCTGTTCGGCAATACTAGCTGTTGTAATAGTTTTTATGTCACGACCCAAAACCGTGGGCCGGACCGGCACTAGGACCTAGGTAAGCTTAAGGCACCCGAGGCCCATAGTAAGCCTAAACTATCACACTCCATCCTTATTATTATTAGACTATCGGAATAGTAAGTCCATATTATGACATTTTTCATAAGTCAATCAGAGTTAATAATTTTGACCCAGCATTAATAATACATACTATACGCAGCTCGGGCTCATATCCATATAATGAAAATAATTTC
>CANUEX010213974.1:0-59445 GCA_948099535.1 Jatropha multifida | reverse complement strand
AAACTCAGTGAATAATAATAAATAATGCAAACCCACACATTCAAGCAGTATGCTTTCACAATATAATAAATGGGCATACTTCACAAGCACGTGTCATTCATCAGCATCTTCAAACAAATCACATTCAAATATTCACAACATATGAAAATTAGTCAGTGAAGTCACAAATCCACCTATTGGCCCCAGGCCAATTTCATAATAATAATAATATATATAATAGGGAGCCGATCCCCCATACCTGGCCCACTGACCCATTGTGACACACGTCGTCCCAATTTCTACTCAGATACAAAAACACATTATTTCACATCACATATATTCACAAATATACTTAATACAATAAATGCAACATATGAATGTAATCAAGGGCGGAAATTATATAAATTTAGAGAACTGAAATATTATATATCAAAAACTAAAATTATAGAACTGATATATTGTATTTGGAAAATGAAGGATATCAACATAGCAATAAGAAATGATTTATGATTATTTAAATAATATGAAGAATATATGCTATGCATATGAAATGCATGTATGCAGGATGGTGTGCACCATTTATTATTACTCACAGTGACCGCAAAATAAGTTCAAGTCTGTCCTGGGTTCTGATTTGGAGGAGCAGTAGAGGAACTTGGTCGATCTAAGAAACACGTATAATAAGAAAAATATAATTAGATACTGACTCCCTTAATTAAAAATATTATTTTAATAAACCTTATTTTATTTTTCTAACTAAATTTCTATTAACTCACTACATAACCTTATTATCTACCAGCAATTAATTTATTCACTTATTTTGTATCTAGTCTAGATATCAATTCCATTTACTTTACTACAAAATATATCTATACTCCAAATTATAATTTAACACCAACAATAATAATAATTTATTAGCAATTTTATCAAATATTTATTTTAACACTCGAAATAATCGTATCAACCTAATTTAATTCATAATTGATTAAATTCTCAAAATACCATTAGTAATATAATATTTCAACTTAATATATATAAAAATCTATTTTTCCACATTAATTCCTTTAATCACCCAAATAATTAGTTCTACTCTTTAATATACTCCATTTATTAAAATTCTTCAAATATATTATTCCTTGATAAGGTAATTTTCATAATTTTGAAATCTTAACCCTAACTAATTTAATTTCATAATTAATTTAATTTACTAATTCTCTCAAAATTAATTAAAATCCTATATTCACTTCTCAATTAATTAAATCTTTAACGAATATAGTTTACCAAATCCTCAATTAATCATCAATTACATAATTAATTAATTAATCAAAAATTTAACTAAATAAATTCTAAAAAAAGTAAAATCAATACCCAATAATTATCAAATTTCCAAAAAGTCCTTGAATCGGAGGAGGAGGAGATGGTGGTGGCCGGAAGCAAGCTGAGCTTGCTGCTAAGGTCGCGCGGAGGAGCAGGTGGTGGCTCAAGGCGGCACGACGCGAAGAACAAGGCTGCAGTTGCTAGAGTCGCGCAGAGAGGGAAGCAGAGCTGCTGCAGTGGCCGGAGACGAGGAGAGAGGAGGAGCTGAGGCGGCGCGGCGAGGTGCAAGGTGCTGCTGCTGCTGCTGCTCGTGAAAGGGAGGAGGAACTGCTGTAACGGTGGCGCTGCAGAGAGAGACAGGAACAGAGCGACAGGGAGAGGAAGAGGAAGAGAGAGAGAGAGAGGGCTGGCTGTGGCGTGGCCGTGGTGCGATGGTCGGCGCAGGGAGAGGAGGAGCGGTTGGTCTGTGGTTGCAGCGAAGAGAGAGGAAGAGAGGGAGAGGGGCTGCTGAAGGTGGTGCCGATGGAAGAAGAGGAAGAAGAGAGGAATAAAAAGAAAGAAAAGAAAAGAAAGAAAGAAAAAGAAAAAAAAAAAAAACAAAATAATAAAGTTTAAATTATTAAATAAAAACAAACCGTCCAAGTAGATTGTCGGAGAGAAAAAATTAATAACGTACAGTGTTTTTCAAAAATATCCGACTCGGGTCTAATTTAAATTAATTCGGTCCAATAAAAAATATTGGTCCGATTTTTATTCGATTAACCGTTACTCGATAAATTTTTGGGCGAACCAAAATGAATTTTCGGTCCCGATAATATTACGTGGCGTAATATTATTGGCTGATAATTTATAATTTAAATTTAAATGAAAATAGTTCGAAATAAAAATTTCGAGGTATTACAGTATAATAATATTAAATATATGTAAATTATGTTTATTAAGAAGCGGAAATAAAATTGAAATATTTATATTTAATACCTCATACTCTGGTTTTGCAAAGTAATCACAACGATCTTCCCAATGTTTATCATCTTTAACATTTGCAGGTTCATTTGTCTTTGCCTCATCTATAGATGCAAACTTCTTGTAATGTTGATATAGTCGATAACGCTGTTGTCGACAACTATTCTTAAGTCTATCAATCAAACTTTCTTTTACACACAATTCATCCATATTGACATCCATGTGTATCTAAATTTATAAAACCATTATCTTTTGAATGTAAATGAAGATTCTATGAGGGAAAAAGTATACTTAGGGTGATTATAATTAATGTATATTTATACTTACATTAATGTGCCCAAAACTAGCTTTCAAGTCATCATCGACATTAATACGGCTCCATTTAGTCGTTACTAGAAGAACATCTCAAGTTACTGTACCAATTTGTCTAGCAAGTTTTGCAGATTCATCACCATTAATTGGTCTTCCAACTTCAAGATCCAAATTAATCTTCATCTCAGTTCCAGAAGCAACATTTGATTTCATTACATTTTTACCCATGGTTTGACCTCGATCTCTCTTTTTAGAGGCTAAGGCTACATTAAAATAAATACAACATAATAAATTTTTGAGAATATAATATAACTTCATAATACAAATTAATTTTATAATGATCATTAAATAATCATTATTAAAAATATAATCTTGTAAAAGGACATCATAATATTTTTATGCTTATAATGACATATAATTAAATACCTAATGCTCCATTCAATTCTGTTGCTTGAACTGGATTTTTCATTTGTATTACTTGATAAGCTATGAACTGATGATTATTTTGTTGCAAAATGTCGGCCACCATTCAATTCATGAGTAGAAGAACTCCCAAGATCGGTAGCATTATGATGAGCAGAAGCACTTCTAGAATTAACAGTAGTTTGTGAGACATTTTCCTGAAAATGTGGTTCATTATCAGAAGAGTTTAACAAATTATACGACGGCCCTTGAGGTATCTGTTGGATCTTCTTTGAATTTCTGGTTATTCTCATTTGTCGTAACATACTTCCTGGAGCCATTTCACTTTGATTTTTTGTACAAAAGCAATGAATCAATTACACAGTAAGAGCAAATGGATAGTAAAAATTAAAATTCTCATAGATGAAAGGAAAACTGCATTTAGCTTGTAAAGGAAACACACATCAGAACATCTGGATCCTAATAGAAGGCAGTGTGTATTAAAGTGACGTCATAAATATGAAAACAAACCTAATTCCTTGGTTCTTAAATTTCACTCGTACGATCAAGATCAAAGTACTATAACAAACAGTACACTAAGGTATTATAAAAGTAAATTCAAATTTTAGGTTAAAGAACGAGTCGCTGCCACAACTCTATGCTGAACAATTTTATATCAAAGAGATATTTAGGACACAATTAATCACCCGCCAAAGTGAATGAAAATCCCGTGTAATTTTAATATTTTTATATGATAAATACATCCAAGCCCAGGAATAAAATCAATTTTCCCTCCAATTTAGTTTTTATTATATTTTTAATAAATAAATTTTATTTTGCAAATATGAAAATTCGGTATCCCAAATAAAACTTCAATAAAATACCAAAAAAAAACTTGAGGAAATTAAAAATGTGCAGGGAACTTTGAAAATAATAATAGATTGATATTAGGAGCAAATCAAAGCAAAAAGGTTTACCATTTACTTATACTTACTTCCGTCTCAAAATAGTTGGGTTTAGCTGATTTCTTATAATGCAATTTTGAGAAAAAAGATTAAGAAATTTGAAGAATTGAGACCTAATAGTTGCAAAAAATGTAAGCAATATAATGCTTCTTTGAAAAAATAGATTTTGGCTCTCTGTCGCTCTTTGTTAACTGATTTGGTGCTACTAATGTTGAATGAGTGGCCTTGTGGTGTGTTTGGCTCCTTCCATTTCTTCCTTTTCCTTTCTGTTTAGCAACTCTCTAAAACTCCCGTTTTGGATTGTTAAAGATAACCAAATGGTGAGTTTCTATTCACTTACGACATTTTTATTTCCAGAAGCATTTAGCTATTAATTATTTACTCTATAGTGTATTTTAGATATTGATTTGATGGGCTCCAATTATTAATTTCCTTAAAGCACATGTATGTGAACTTTTCTTCTTCAGGATAGAAAAAAGGTTCAAGTCTCGATTATTATATATGTTCCAGCTGATTATTTATTTACTACACTTCAATTTGAAAAACAATTTAATTAATTATTTAGTACTTTAATTAATTAATCTGAAAACAATTCAAAATTATGTTTCAACTTATAATAAATATTATGCTACTGAAAAACATCATATTTTCATTTAAATCAAATCTATAAGTTTCTGAAATGAAAAAAATGAAGGTGCTACGTATATAAATTTGAGAAAAATTGAAAGCTGGTAATTACAAATAATGCAAGAGAAAATTTTGAATTTGAGAAAGATGACTCGTACATCTAATTTGTATAAACAAAAAACAAAAAGTCTACATCATTTAACAATCAGCAGAGGCAAGGAAGGCACTATCCCAACATGCAAATTATTAGCCTGCTATTGTTGGTTATTAGGGGCAAACATTCGATTAATTTGGGTAAAATTTTTAACTGAAATAAATTAACCAAAATTCTTTTGACTTAATCAAATTTAATCGAATAATTTTTTAACCAAACTTAACTGAATCTTTTTTCTGAATTAATTTTGATTATTAACTGAACTGAAATTAAAGAAAATGAAAATTTAACCAATTGAGTGAATTTAACCGAAACTTATAATTAACCGAAGTTATTACTCATTATATAATAAAAATTAAAATTAAAATATTTTTAATTTGTAATTTTATTATTTACTCAATTAAACAATGCAGTTTTGAGAGTCGATTAATTTTATTAATTCGGTTAAATTAAAATGACACATTTTTAACTTATACGGTGATTTATCTGGGTGGCATACTAAAGGTTACATGGCATGTCCAATTTGCAATGAAAAGACTTGCTACAATCATTAAGGAATAAGATTTGTCATTTTTCCGAGAATAGGACTGGTCAGTAAATCAATGAAGATAGGGGTTCACCGAAATAGAAGGTTGGACCAGATTCAATACGGTTGAACTGAATTTTTATATACAATATTTTTAAATATATTTATTAAATATAATTTAAAATATAGGTTAGAAAAAAGTTTGCACTCAAAATAAAAAAAAATTCAAATTTGGGTTTTATAAAAAAATAAAAATTAATAAAAAAATTTTAAAAAATAAAATATGAAAAAATTTAAGTCAAAAAAATTAATTACCATAAAATATATTATTATTTTTCATTTGATTAATATATTAGGATTTGGGTTTATAAATAAAAAGGCCCAAACATTAAAGAATTAGTGGGCTTAATTTTAAGGAGCCCAAATAAAAAAAGCCTATATTTATGAAAATATTTAGAAATTGAATTAAATCAGTTTTTATTAGTCTGGTTCAGCGATTTATACCCATTTAAGTCCAATTTATATCGATTCAATCTAATTTTTTGAACACTTGATTTTTTAATGCAATCGAGACTAGACCACATGCAGGTTCCTGGTCGAACCGATTGGTCCAATTTGATTTTTAGAACTATGAGATTTGCTATATGGGGAATCATAGATACTTACCAAAAGATCATGTTTGGCTAAAAAGTAAAAAATTTAATGGTAAAAAGGAAGATGGAGAGAGACCTATGGTATTGGTTGGGGATGTTGCATTGCAACAGTTGGGTCAATTACAAGATGCAATACTGTGGAAGCATCAAAATAATAAAAAGAGATGCAGAAGAGTTAAACTAGACTAAAAAAAGCATACTCTTTGAATTGTCATATTGGCATAAGCTAAAGTTGAGAAATAATTTAGATGTAATGCATGCAGAAAAGAATATATATGAGAGTATAATAGGAACTTTAACGGCTATTGAGGGGAAAACAAAAGATCCTGTAAAGGCAAGACAAGATTTGGAAGATACGGGTATATGAAAAGAGTTGCATTTAATTAAGAGAAGTAATAGAAAATCTATGATGCCTCATGCATGTTATGTTATGAGCAAGAAAGAAAGGCAAACTTTTGTAAATTTTTGAAGTCTTTGAGATTTCCATATGGGTATGCCTCTAATATATCTCGATGTGTAAATGAAAGTGATGGGAAGATATCAGAATTAAAAAGTCATGATTATCATGTCTTGTTGCAGTGTATACTACCTGTTGGTATATGTGGATGCTTATCCAAAGATTTATCCACCGTATTAACCGAGTTGGGTTACTTTTTTTAGCGATTGTGTTCTAAAAAGTTAAAAAGAGAGGAAATAGAGAAAATGATTGTTGAAATCCCAATAATTCTTTGCAAGTTAGAAATGATATATCTACCTGTATTTTTTATGTAAGTCTCCATTTGGTCATTCATTTGGCTTACGAGGTAATGATTGGTGGACCAATTCAATTTCGATGGATGTAACCCATTGAAAGGTAACACATTTTGTTTATTCACTTTGTATAGTTAATACTCTTATATAAACTTATTTACTAATATTAGTTGCTTTATCTTATATCATTGTGTGAATATAAGCAAAGTGTCCGCAATAAAACTCGTCTTGAAGTTTCAATTGTGGAAGCTTATATTTCAAAAGAGTGTATAACGTTTTGTTCAATGTATTTACATGGGATTGATACTCGATTCAATCGAGATGATCAAAATTGTGATATAAAAAATGTCGACCATTTGGATCAGTTAACTTTGTGGAGTTATCAATTGAAAATTTTAACATGGCACAATGGTATGTGTTACAAAATTGTGAGGAACTTTGAACCATACTTTGAGTAAGTTTCCATTATCATCTTTGTAAATTTTTATAAGAGAAATAATATATATAATATATTTGAATTCAAACTTTTTATTTATCTATTGGTGTTTTTTGAGGAAGCATAAGAAAGAGCTTCTTTTAAAAGATTGTCCAGATGTACAATATCAACATAAACAATTATTTTTAACATGGTTTAAACAATAGGTAAGAGTAACCTTTTGCTTGACAAGTATTACAAATTGTAGAAATATTTTAAAAATATAAACATTTTGATAACTATGTGATTTATTTGTAGATGACACAATTATATGAAATTGATCCATCGAACCTAAATGAAGGTCTATACTCACTTGCATGTCAACCGCGAAGATGTGTTAGGAAGTACACAGGTTGCATTATAAATGGGGTAAGGTAGTCATTGTAGAAGTCAAAATAGTGGGGTTGTAGTTAAAGGTAATCATGGTGATGAAGACATTAATTTTTATGGTGTGCTAAATGAAATTATTCAGTTAGATTATGTAAAGAATAGACGAATTATTCTTTTGAAGTGTGATTGGTTTGATCTTGCTATTGGAAAAAGAAATCAAGGGATACAAGGGATGGAAATATAACAAATGTAAGAATAATAGGGAAATGGTATGGAAATGATTATTTAATACTTACAGACCAAGAAAAATAAATTTTTTTACATAAATGGTTCGAAATTAGGCAGTAATTGGATAGTTGTGTAACCATTTCAACACAGGCATACATATGATGTGGATGAGTTGCAAGATGAAGCCATAGAATTGATGATACAAAGCAGTTGAAGATGAAGTATATCAAGAAAATGAGGTGCTCGATTCTTTTTCATACAAGAGAATGAAACACTTTCACTACATAGGGTTGATCTAGATCCTCAAGAAGTTGATTCATTATGAATACATGAGAATGATGAGGTTATTAATGTTGATTTAAATGAAATAGATGAATTAAATGATACATTAATAGATTACTATAGTGATGATGAAGAGAGGCCAAATAACAATGATGAAGATGAAGATAATGACAATGATGTTCATGATGGAAATAACGATGTATGTGTATGAATTGATATTTTTATTTTATTTTGATAATCAATGTTGTTTTTTTTATTTGGTGAACATTAACGGTAGAATAGTAAATTATATTTTTTTCAAATGATCACAGTGAAATGATGCTAGAAAGAGTGATATATTTGAGTCTCTTTGCATACTTTTTTATGCATTTATCTTTCTCTTCACTATCCATGAACAACTTAAGCTTCATTATTGGTATTATCGGTTAGTTTGTCTTCTCTTATAGCTATTTTTTGTAAGATATTTTAGATTACATATTGTTCAGATTGTGGTTAGTAATTCTATCATTTGTAATATATTTTGCTAGATATTCCACATTACTTTTTGTTTATGCCATATAATGCGTCAAAGGTATGAAGGATGAAGAGGAAAAGAAATGTCACATTGAGTGAGTTGAATCCTTTCGTTTTTTCTTATCTTGATACTAATTGTTAATATTTTCATATAATTATGCCAATGTCTTTTGTATTTTTTTCTCCTCAAATCTTACAAATGGAATTTAAATTTAGAATCTGGCTTTTTCATACGAATGCATATTACTATGTATGTAATAATTTGTAAGCACTTACCTAAATTTCATTTCGAGTTTAATAATTGATTTAAGACACTGGTTGAAAATATAATTAAATCATTCAAATGTAAATAAATTCGAGCCACTTTTTTTTGCACTATACAAATTATAAATGTACTATTAAGATATGAACTTAAAATTTTTTTTTTCATTTGCTATTGGAAATATATATATATATAAAGGTGGTTGCTAAAAAAAAAAGAAAATTAATATTGAGAAAGAATTTTCTAGATTGATATTTACTTCCACATTTTTCACATGTATGTACTCCAAACTATTATGCTTTTTTTATTTAGTTCCCCAACAATTAGTCTAACAAGTCATCATGAAAAAGTCAAAAAGCTAGACTATTAATGTATTATTTAATTGCATCATCTTCTCACCATATTTTAAGTAGAAATATACAAGGCCATTTTTTCATTTTAATTTTACAAAAATTAACATTTTTTTTACTTACTATTGTGTCTATTACATCTACACCTAATTGAACTATTATTATATTTTAAATTTAATATATAGAATCGTTTTAAGGATTTATGATTTTATCATAATTGTTTTTGTCATATAGTTTGATAATTTACTCACTACATCTATTTCCTAAAAAATATGTACATTATCAAATCTTACCTTTAAAGTTTAATATAATGAAAAATATATACATATATCACTAGATATATAGTGTAACATAAAGTTGATTGTTTTGGTGACAATATATTATTTTTGTATTAATGTTTACACATTTAATAATAAATTAATATTGATATACTTGTCACTTAAGCTATATTATAATTAGTAACAATACGTGTCACAATAAATCAATATAAAAGTAAGAAATTTGCTAATTAAATTTAGTTATGAAATAGACTTGTGTCACCATTTTGTCGCTTTATATGACAATTATTTTCGTTATTAATATTTTCTTAATTTCACAAAAATAACTCCCTTTGAATCTGTAATGCTAAATCTTTCCTCTAAATTTTATTATGAAGAAGCATAATATATTCGTCATAGAATGTCATTTTTGCCATTATGAGATCATTGTAACCAAAGCTATATAATATAGTAACAATAAGATCGTATAGAAGTAAATAGGAGCATTATCATTGTCATCAATATTTTTTAATGTCACGGTAGTGTTTCCTTCCAAAATTTATAGTTCTAACTCTTTCCTCCAACTGTAATAACGACAAAAAATAAATCATCACACAATGTCATTTTTTGTGATGAAGCATGTAACTTATAGTGATGAGATTATTACCACTGAAGCTATATAATTATTAGTGACGAGATATGTGTCCTAATAAGGTCACATAGAAGTGTGAAAAATTTTGCTAATTGAGTTTGTTAAGATACACTTGCATCACTATTTTTATAACCTTAAATGACAATTACTTTCATCACCAATAAATTGTGAATATCACTAAAATTATTCCCTCCAAATATAATCATGATGAAAAATTGTAATTCATCATATAATGTCATCTTTAGTGACGAGACATATAACTTGTAGTTACAAGATTATGTTCAATTACAAAAGCAAATTATTAGTGACAATAAGGAAGCTTTGTCATTGTATATAACCTTTTAGTGACAAAAATTTATACGTTGTAAAATATTTTATCATTAAAAGTATAATTTCTTGTAGTGTCCATAAAGTCCAACGTTGTTCTTCTTCCTTAGTTAAGTAAAAGCCCAACTTGGCTCTCATACTTTTGGCCTGCCTTAGGCCAAAACTATTAGTTAGTTGATTCATTATTAATTAATCTTAATTAATAATTCATCAATTAATACTAGTATATAAGACTATAATATGAGTTCTCGCGCCCTATCTTAACTTATACTGAAGGAAGACTCGACCTCTGTGGTCGACAACAATTGTGGAGCTATGATTCGACCGCATCATAGGCGCTAAGGTATAAACACTAAACACAAACTTTTCAATTAAGCCTGATTCATCCATCACCTTATCAATTGTGAAGCCCGGTCCATCCGACACACAAAGCCTAGTCCATCCAGTAAAATTGATAAAACCAATTTTAAAACCTAAGCCTGATCCAATCGACACCCCGTAAGCCCCTTCCTTAAGTGGAATCCTCAAAACCCTACCATCCTAATCTATAGTAGAACTTTGTACGCCTTGATCCTCATACAAATGAGTTATGAAGGCATGCTTACGAATATTAGCCTAAGTAGCAGGCCCCCAATCGAATAGATCAATCAGGAGGTAGGGGAATGTGTTGCATGATCTAGAATTTTCGATAAATGAGGCTAGAGTCGGGCTTCCCTCTAATTTACACACCCTTTCAATTATTACTTTTAATGCACTATATTTAAGATATTATCATACATTATTAGTATGTTCATGTATCGATGAACTTACATTCATGTAAAATAATGCTTTTGATTTCTCAATTAGACCCAAACTCTTATCCATCAGCAAAGAAGCTGAAAAGCCTAGTCCCCGAACCCAATAATTCAAGGCTAGTGCATTTTATCTATTATGACACACTAAAAGGAGTCAATCACGAGGTTTTTACCTTATATTTTTCTTCAAAATAAAAACAAATTAAGGTGGCTACTCTAACACATCATATATCGTCAAAACGCTCTAAAGAGCCAAACCAACATAACTAAAGTGCTAAATCGAGCCATAAAAACTGACAAACTAGTAATCAGACCAACAAAAAGGAACCATAGGGGAGTTCCACCCAGTTTTCGTGACAAACTGACCAATGGGACCATTCTATTAGATGCAGTCCTTCAGATCTTTCCCATGGTGCTCGAGAGGGGGCTTACAACTAGGTTTAAGTTCCAACAAAGAGGCTAATGAAGAAGCAACTTATTGACAGTTGCATTAGCATCCAGAATTTTTAGGGATGAAATGCATCATTCCATTTGCAACCCAACTACCCTAGGATCTTGCCAAATTTTAATGGATTCTGCATGCCCTACCCTCCATTGACTACCTTTTTCAACAACCCATTTAGCTTCAAGTAAACTCCTCTGAGAATAACAAGGCTGGAATTCTAAAAGAGCATCCAAAAAGAAGAACGAGGGAAATATTGAGCCTTCAATACTCCAGATAGCAATGAATGCGGGTCTTCCACAAGCCGCATACATTGCTTCACCTGAAAAGTAATGTTAAATGCATGGATATCTCTGAAGCCAATTCCTCCTTGAAATTTGGATAGACAATTCTTCTCCCAAGAGCACCAGTGATTTTTCACTCCTCTTGTTGTTGACCCCACTAGAATTTAGCCATAAGAGCCTCCAATTATTTACATGTTTCAATAAGAAATAAGAAGCAGCTCATTGTGTGATTCGGAATGGATTGCGCCACTGTCTTTAGAATAATATCTTTACCTGATTTAGATAGAGTTTTCTCTTTCCACCCCTTGAGCTTGCAAGCCACCCAATCGTATGGGTTGGAACACAATCTTCTTGCTTCGACCAATAACCGCAGGAAGACCCAAATATCGAGAATGATGTTGGATCATTTTGACTCCAAGGAGACTTTGCACTAGATCCCAAACCGCAATAGGTCTATGTTGACCATGATTTTAGCAATAGGCTCTAGGGAATTTCGCAATAGTGCAAGAATTAACTCAATTAGACGTTGTTTGGGCCTCGAATGGACTCTCGAAAGCCCAAAAACCCTAAAACCAAAGGGTAGGGACATATTGGTCATTTGCCCCTAGTGGTGCTGCCTAGCCAGGTGGCAGCGCTGATCACCCTAGGTGACGACGCTATCTAGGCTGCTACCGAGGATCCTTGCTAGCACCGGAAAAGAGATTTCAAGCATCGATTCTGAGGTGGCCTGTGCCAACTAGGCTAGCTCAGCCACCCCTTTGCTTATAAAAGGCACACCCCATCCTCTCATTTTCACACCTCTTGTTACTTGATCGAATGCTTCTCAAGCATCAACGACTCTCATTCTCTCTTATACGATTCTATCACCAAAGAGTCCAACTTTGCTCATCTTCCATAGTTGAGTTTTAAGCCCAACTCGATTCTCAAAAGTGGATCCTTTCGATTTTCACTAACACTTTGACCATCCTTAGGCCAAAGCTACTAGTTAGGTGATTAATTATTAATCAAATCTAGAAATTGATTAATAATTCATCATTTAATAAAATTATAAGACTAATATACGGGTCCTCATGCCCGACCTTAGCTTATATTTGGAGGAAGACTCGACCTCCTTGGTTGACAACACATCGTGGAGCTGCATTCAGGCCATGTCATGAGGGTATAATTACTCAGCTTATACTTTGTCAATTAAGCTCGGTCCATTCGGCACTTTATCAACTATTTAGCCCGGCCTAACTGACACTATGCATGCTTTAAGCTCAGTCCACCCGGGAAACTAAGCCTGGTCCAGCCGGCAAAACACAAAACCAGTTTTCAAAACTAAAGCCCGAAATCAGCCGACAAACTAGTTAGCCCACTCTAAGAGTGGCACCTCCAAAACCCTACCACCCTAATCGGTGGTAGAACTTCATGTGCCGTGATCCTCAAACAAACAAGGTATGAAGGCATACCTGAGTATTCAGCCTAGGTAGCGGGCCCCGATCAAACTGACTGGTCAAGACTTAGGGGAATGTGTTGCATGACCTAGAACTCTTTGATAACGAGGCTAGAGTTAGGCTCCCCTTTAAAATACACACCTTTATATTTGCTTACTTTTAATGAAAATATTGACATGCATTATGAGTATGTCCATGCATCGATAAACTGACATTGATGCAAAAAAATAATTTTTATTTTCCACTTGAAGTCAAACCATTAATCCACGCAAAGGAATCGAAAACCTAGTCCCCAAACCTAGGCTAGTGCATTTTATCCATTGTGGCACACATTTGAGGAGTCAATCACGGGGTTTTTACCTTATATTTTTCTCCAAAAATAAAAACAAAGTAAGGTGGCAACTCTCACACACTACACATCACGTAAGCGGTAAACAGAGCCTTAAAATTATCAAATCAATTAATTAGACCAACTAGCCGCATACGGGGCTAACACTTAAAAAATAAACTGGGAAAGGACCACAATAGGGTTCCAACTAGTCCTAGATGTTTTCCAATTTTCTCCTGTGATGAACCGACTAATGGGACTGTCAGATCGGACTTTCGCCAATGGCAGGTCCAATCTACGATGCATGGGAGGGGGCTCACAGGTTGGGGACTCCACTGGGGACTTTTAAAACATTTTTTTAAAACTAAAAAATGTAGTAAGAGGAATACCGAGTAGGTTTTAGATCTTTAGTTTGGGGCAAGTTGAAAATCACCTTGCATACATATAGATGCATCATTTGGGATCCTTTCCCCTCATTAGAAGTAAGCAAACTAAGTTGCCATATCACTTTGGGGCAATCTTCCTTAGAGCTGTCCTAGGTTGAGAAGGCTGCTCACTCATCATCCGCACCTCCGTTCCTTACGATAGGGTAAAGGGTTTGGCGTACCAATTATTCCATTTAATACGACATGGTCAAATGACGAGGTATATACCAACTCTAGCGAATGGGACCCTCAAACCAATCCACCAAAAGTATGTAATGCCCTTAAATCTGATCTGTAGGATTATATGCACCCTTCATCATGAAACCATTTTGGCATAACATTGATGTATTCACACATTACATGTTATGGACTAAGAGACTGAACAAACAGTGACCAACTAGTGGTAACCTACAGACCAATCCAGTGGTATCCTAAACACCAATCCAGTGGCAACCTATAGACCAATCCAGTGGTATCCTAAACACCAATCTAGTGGTAACCTATAGACCAATCCAGTGGTAACCTAAACACCAATCCAGTGGTAACTAAACACCAAATAGTGGTAAACCAAACACCAATCCAGTGGTAACCTAAACACCAGTCTAGTGGTAACCAAACACCAAATAGTGGTCAACCAAACACCAATCCAGTGGTAACCTAAACATAATCTAATAGTAACTAAACACAACTTGTAACACCCTGATTCTAAGGAAATAACATAGATGATTTTAATATCATTTTATTCTTTATAAATTTTGAATATTTAAATTCCTTCATTAGTGATTAATAAGATTTTATGGAAAATGGTATACTAAAATAATAAATTAGAGGATATTAGATAAAATCTAAGATCATTCAAATGAGTATTCTCATTCATTACTAGTTTTAATATTTGATTGTTAAGTATAAAATTACAATGGTCATTTCCAAATAAATAATAAGTGGTATTAGTTAAATTACAATTATATTAAATGAAAATTTGCAATACTTCTATTTGGGATTTCAAAATAAAAAAAAATAAAAATAGAGACATGGATATTTATCTTGATTTAAGAAAAAATTGAATTGATTAGATTATTATTAATCATTTGTTAATAAATATTATCAGTGTCAATTTTATATATAGTGTATGTATATATTATTGGTGATAAATAGTATTTGATGGGATTAGAGTAAATAATAATAATAATAATAATAATAATAATAATAATAATAATAAAAGAAAATTCCTTCTCTTTCTCACTCTCATTTTCTCTCTCCTCAACAACTCCTTCACCCTCATCGTCAACACCGAACTACGTTCTCCGATGACCAACATCAATAATCGAACACATCATCAGTAAGAGCTCAATGAGAGGTGCTCGCCAATGGTCTTGACTTGAGGAGTGAGAGCCTAGAACAGGAGGAAATTTGATAGGAAGTTGTGATATCGCGCGAAGAGGATTTTCAGCGATTTCTCGCTGTTGCGTCAATCTCAGGCCCTATGGGTGGGTGCAAACGACTCCTGGTCGTCTTCTAATCATTTCGTGTCTATGGATTTAGACGATGGAGTTTGTTGGGTGGAACCGCCATTGAAGGTAGTGGTGGAACAACTGTCGGGCCTAATTTTGGCCAGCTGGGTCATCAAGTGTGCAAGCGGAGGATCGATTGGAGCTCTCTAAGGAATTTCGAACACTTTGGTGTAACTTTCATGAAATTCTGGCCTGTTTGGGTGTCCCGACCACCATGTGCAACGGTAGAGATGGCATTCCGGTGAGACACCAGTAGGCAGAATCTTGCATTTTGCACATTGAACCCGAATCCGAAGTCCCATTTTCGATCGGTATAATTTATATTTCAATCGTTTAATTTCAGTATAGAATTCAAATTTGAAATTATTATTATTGGCTTAATTTAAACTAAGTGAATTATATGAAAGTTAATTGTGAAAGGAAATTCCATAGTATTAGTGAAATCAGTCAATTTATGAAAATTATTAATATCATTCAACAAGCACTTATAAATTTTGAAAAGTTAATATGGAGACAGTTAGATTATTACAGACATAACATATGTAAATATTGAAATTGAGTGATATTGAGTTTGAAAGATGAAAAATGACTGTGAAATTGCCCGATGGATGGGTTGTGTAAATTATTGTGAAATATAAAAGTCAGGAAGAGCAAATATTAAATAAAGGCTACCAAATTATAATAAAAAAAAGGGGGAGAATCAATTTATAAAATAATATATTGTATTATTATTTAAGGAAATAAATTGATGAAAGAATAAATTAATTAAATAATTACAAAATTTAATTTGTAATTGATTGAATTTAATGAATATTTGAGAATAGAATTTTTAAACGATTATTAGAGAATAAAAAAGTAAATGAATTCAGGGATTTGATTTCAAAACTTTACTATATTAATTAGTAAATCAAATAAAGAATGGTTTTATAAATAAATCAAGTTAGCCAAATAAATCATAAAGCTTAAGTTATTAAGGGATATAAAGTGATTAGAGGATTTTAATAAATATTATTTTAAATAAAATCTAAGAGGCTAAATACTAAATTAGTTTAGAAGGTAAAATATATAAATGTATGTGCATATATGTATACAAATGGTTTTAATAAATAGAATGTGGCAAACCAATGATTTCATCTAATTATTAAAGTGAATAATAAATTTAATTATGTGGTAAAGAAATAGAAAATTGAAGTAATACATAAATTATGAAATATTTAACTAATTGATTTGATTCAGATTATAAGTTTATGAGATGAGATTTAATGAAAGAAATGCAAATGTAAACTAAAAAGAAAATAGGAATAACAAGAAATTATATATCAATAAAAGGTGAAAATAAAGAACTAAAAATATATTGTGTAATTTGTTTATAGGTTAAGATAAAACACAGGAGTGCATTGGAGTCAATAAATAAAAAGGAAAGGCTAGTGCAGCCTTATAAGTCAGGTTAGTGCAATACTAACTTTTTATTTGATTGTAATTAAATATTTTATAAAGTGATATTTTCTTGAATGGGTTATTGATATATTATTTTTATGGATTTTTAAGAAAAAGAAATGCTATTTGATATAATGAGTTTTGAATGATTCTTATGATTTTATTGGAATTTTTATTTCATGAAAACGATGAATATAGGCCACTTGTTATTATTATGTGAAGGTGGCTACGAATGAATATTTTTTAGCAGTGTTATGAATGAAATGTTGCCCAATATGATTTTGGTACTGTTGTGATTAAAATGATTTATAGTCTCATAGCAATTGATAGATATGGTTATTACCTTCTAATATCACTTTATTTATTGAAGTTGATATTGTGATTGATATGGTTATTACCTGTCGGTATCACTTCATTTGTTGAAATGGATACTGTTATTGTTATTGCTCCCTCCATGTTGCGGTTGTAGATTGCTCCCTCTAAAACAAGGTTGGAGATTGCTCTCTCTTCTGTTGAGATAAAAATCACAGATTAAGGTCGTAGATTGAAGATCTAGATGTGCACATTAGATACTAATGGCCTTTTGGATTGAGTCTATCTAGATTGCTTAGACTAATTTAAATATTATTGAATTATAGAATAGATGTTTTATGAAAATGATATTGATGATATTCTATCAATTTATATGGCCAACTAATGGATTTTAATTACAGGATTTCCATTGTTATTGCTATGGCTAATGTCAAATGCTTTCTTATAAATTAATGATTGAGTTTTGAGATAATTAAGACTTCAAATATGAGTATGTGGAGAGTATTTTTATAAGAAATTTTATGTGCAATTAATATTTTAATATTGAAAAATGTGGATTTGTTGTTAAATATATAAATTAGCACCACTAAGCAATTTTGTTTAGCGATAGTGTTTTCTGTACTATCGCAAGACAATGAAAGGAGAAATCAAGAGCTGCTTTTTGTAGTTTTCATGATAATATTTTATGTGGAATTATTGTATGATGTATAATATAGTATTGACAGAACATTCATTTAACTGAGCAGATTATAGAGTTTTAATTATAGTACAAATTATGATATTGTATTTTTATATCCTTATGTATTTTTACCATGGTCTCCTTAATTATGAAAAATGGGAATGATCCAGTTTATAACTGCATTTTATGGGACTTTTGGGCTATGGAACTACTTATGCTTTTGATACTGTAAATGATGTTTAGGGAATTATGCTGACTCAATTATTTTCATTTACCTAATTGAAGTTATTTTTTATTGTGTTTTCTTATACAGCATATGAATGAGTTAAAAGAACTTATTAAAGTTTCATTTTAATAACTATATTTTACTGGTTATTACAAATTGTAAAAGAATGAAAGGAAAAAAAATAATTAAAAGAAAAATTTTTAAGTCCTCTATAGTATGCTTAGTAAGTATTTTTAGTTTAATAAGTACTTATTATGTATATTACGGACAACATGTCATATCTTACAGTATGGTAGGGTGTGACACCAATCCAGTGGTGAACCAAACATCAAATAGTGGTAACCTACAAACCAGTCTAGTGGTATCCTAAACCCAATCCAGTGGTAACCTATAGAATAATCTAGTGGTATCCCAAACACCAATCCAATGATAACCAAACACCAATCCTATAGTATCCCATACACCAGTCTCGTGGTGACCTAAATCCAATCCAATGGTATCCCAAACACCATTAGGTGGTAGCCAAAACACTAATCCCTTCCAGAAGAGAAATATTTGACCTAACACAAAAGCCTCCAACCTAACCTAAGCACCACAAATTACCAAAAGCCTCAAACTTGACCTGAGCAACCTCAGATTATCCCAAAGCCTTAAATCAGACTTAAGCAACTTCATTCCTTAAATTGGGGGCAATGTCTATGTCATGCCCTCAAATCTTAGCTTGTGCATTGCTTCCACTTCACCAAAAAACCTCAAACCTGACTTGAGTATCTCACATTACCAAAAAACCCTCAAAATAGACTTGAGCTTCACAAATATCCAAAGCCACAAACCTGACCCGAGCACCTCAGATTTACTAAAGCCTCAAACCTAACCTGAGCAACACATATACCCAAAGACTGAAACTTGACCTGAGCACCCTCAGATTATACCAAAAGCCTTAAATCAGACCTAAGCACTTTCCTTCCCCAAACTGGGGGCAATGCCCGAGTCATGCCCTCAAATCTTGGCTTGTGCATTGCTTCCAACTTTACTAGAAAAGCCTCAAAAGTGACCTGAGCACCACAAATACCCAAAGCCTCAAACTTGACCTGAACACCCTTAGATTATACCAAAATTCTTAAATCAGACCTAAGCACTTCCCTTCCCCAAACCGAGGGCAATGCTTGAGTCATGCCTTCAAATCTTATCTCGTGCATTACTTCCAACTTTACTAGAAAATCCTCAAAACAAACCTGAGCACCATAGATACCCAAAGCCTCAAACCTAACCTGAGCACCCTCCAATTATACCAAAAGCCTTAAATCAGACCTAAGCATTTCCCTTCACCAAACTGGGGGCAATGCCCGAGTCATGCCCTCAAATCTTGGCTTGTGCATTGCTTCCAACTGTACCTGAAAATCCTAAAAACAGACCTGAGCACCATAGATACCCAAAGGCTCAAACTTGACTTGAGAACCCTTAGATTATACCAAAGGCCTTAAATCAGACCTAAGCAATTCCCTTCCCCAAATCGGGGGCAATGCCCGAGTCATGCCCTCAAGTCTTGGCTCATGCATTACTTTCAATTTTATTAGGAAAAGCCTCAAAATAGACTTGAGCTCCACAGATACCCAAAGCCTTAGACCTGACCTGAGCACCTCAGACTGCTAAAGCTTCAAAACAGAATTGAGCACCCCAGATAACCAAAACCTCAAACCTTAACTTGAGTATTGAACTTCTACAATGGATATGTATTGATACCCTTCTTTTTTTGCTTCTATAAGAGAATGACAATGACAATGGCTCTACCCAATGATTTTAGAGCACTGATGGAAGAAATGCACTGAGAACAAGAGACCCATTTTCAAACTATGCTAACAGAGTAGAATGCTTCCCTTCAAAATAACATTGCCCGCCATAGAGAGACTATTCTGGGGAAGTCAGAACCCTGATTACTGCTAGTCAGAATGGTAGTGCTCCTCCCAACTAGACTAGGGGATCTAATGAACAACCTGCTATTCCACCCAACGACGATCAAACTGCCCGAGGGTTGATTCCTGAGATAAGGGCCACGTCCAAAGCAACTACCACCCCAAGCCAAACAAGGGATGATTTTGCTTCTCTAGAGGTTAGGAAGATGATGAAGAAGATGAATTCCTTTGAAAAGTTTCTAAAAAACATTAAGAAGTACGAAGACTTGATTGATGTAGACTCTCTCCCACTCTTTCCAGAGGCTAGGCTGCCTGCCAAGTTCAAAATGCCCGCCATAGACAAGTTTGAAGGCACCACATGCCCAAAGACTCATCTGAAAATATATGTGGGTGCCCTAACTCCTCTTGGTGTAAAAAATGAGCTCTTGGCTTAGCTCTTCTAGCAATCCCTCACCGGCGCTGCTCTTCACTAGTTCGTTGCTCTGCACAATGCCAAGAAGAAGACTTGGGATGAGATCTGTAATGCCTTCAACCAATAGTACCACTACAATGTGGAGGTTGACATTACTAGGAGAGACTTGGAGACTACCAAATAGGGAGCCTGAGAATCCTTCTCTTCCATTCTCACAAGATGGAGAGGTAAAGCTGCTCAGATGCTCAATCATCCTTCAGAATAAGAACAAATTGACATCATAGTCAACAACCTACTCCCCTCTTATTAGAGTCACCTTAGGACTTAGTAACTTCCAAACTTTAGAGCTCTCATTGCTACTGCAACTAAGATTGAGGACCTAATCTAGTCAGGCAAGATTAAAGAGGATCAAGCTTTTTCCTCCAGATACAAGAAGCCACATACCAACTCTCATACAGGTCCTCCCCCTCAAAAAGGCAGTGAGGTGGCAGATTTGATCGGCTAGAGACAATAACCTCCTCCTCCACCAAGACTAGTTGCTTGACCAGACAGTCGCAAGTTCACGAATCTTTGGGTTCCCCTCTCATTTACCTTCTAGAAATCTATAGATGACAAGTTGACACAACCTTTAAAACCTAGACCCCTATGAAATCCAGTCCAAAACACTATAACTTGAACTCCTTCTGCTCCTTCCATCAGGGACCTGGGCACAAGACTGATGACTACAAGACCTTGAGACATAAGATCCAGGACTTGGTGGAGAGTGGCTAAATACTCCCTATTCGACCTAGACTGAACATAAACACTAACCCACTCCCTCAACATCAAAATAATATCCATATGATCTGTCAGGAGCCACACTCTGACTTAGCCTCCCTAATCCACCCAATCATGGACAACTCATGCTGCATCATAGACCTGAATCACGTATTGAAGGAAATCAATGCCATCACCTAGAGCGGGAGACAATACCCATTGCCTCCTCCTGAAGCTTTACCTAATCTAGCCACCTTGGCCAAGGATGTGCCCAGTTTAAGCTCCGGACCTTAGCCTGAGAATGTGGTTTTAGAATAGATGAAGAAAACCACGACCAACATTTCTATATGGGGGTTGATTTAGTCTTCCTTCGTGCACCACCAAGCTCTGGTCAAGGCGATGAATCAGTGTCAGACAACTGCTGATATCACTCTAGAAGCCTTGGTGGCTGCCATCGCAAGAAACCCTTTAGCAATCGCTCTCTACTTTTCAAACGATGAGATTCCTGCTGGAGGAGACCACAATAATGCTTTCCATATTATAGTCCAAGCCAGGGGTAAAACAGTGCATATGGTTTTGGTAGATAATGGGTCAACACTAAATGTCTGTCCTCTAAAAGTAGCCAGCTGTCTAGCGTTAACTACTGAAGACTTTATGCCATCCGGTCAGATAGTGAGGGCATATAATAGCACCAAACGGGAAGTATTGGGTGAGCTAGAAGTCATAATCGAAGCCGCTGTAATGACTATCCCCTTTAAGGTAGTG
Source organism: Jatropha multifida (assembly GCA_948099535.1). Lineage (NCBI taxonomy): Eukaryota > Viridiplantae > Streptophyta > Magnoliopsida > Malpighiales > Euphorbiaceae > Jatropha > Jatropha multifida. The sequence goes on along the minus strand of CANUEX010213974.1, from coordinate 37,401 downwards.
GATGTCTCGGCTTATTTCAACCTACTTCTAAGAAGGCCATGGATTCATAAGGCTAAGGTAGTAGCCTCCTCTCTGCATCAAAAGCTGAAATTCCCCCATGGAAATGCAGTGTTGACAATCAAAGAAGACTTGGCCAAAACATAAAAAATTTCCTCTTTGACCCACTGTTGAAAATTCTACCTGAGTCAATAGTCTACCCATCCTCAAGGTTCTCCTTCGATTCAGTTTAGTTTGTCGAGGCACCACTGGATAAAGAAATCTTCCCAACGAACTTTGATCCCTACAGTAACCATATGGTGGCTAATATGTTGAAAACCATGTGTTACTTTCCATGAATAGGACTGGGCTGCAAACAGCAGGTTATGGCCTCCTTCACTGAATATCCAATTGCAGAACACCCTTTTCATCTTGGATTTAAGCCGACGGATGAAGACCGAGAGGAGATAGAAGATGCCAAACAGAAGGCGGTAATGAGAGGTGAACCAAGGGACATTTTAATGCGCCCATACTTCAAAACCCTCAATGGTTACTTTACTAAAGAGGGGGAATCAGAACCCTACTATTTCTTTCAAGAACCATGGTATTGCCCTTTAACCTAAAAGACTAATCCTTGGTTTTGAACTTCTTTTTATGTTAGGTTCTCAGTAACAGACCGTGAGCCTCTCGTCAAACTCCAAATAGATTGGGAGGATAATATGGAGACCTCTCTCTTCGACCCCTGCATGATTACTAATCAAGTGGAACCAGACCGCACAAACCTCATACAACCCATCCAAGAACCTTTACAGAATTAGTAGTTGGAGGAATGCATAGAGTAGTTAACCTTCCTTCTACCTAAACCTAAAGCTGAGTCATACACAGAACTTGAGTCAGAGTCTAGTTTAGAGTCTTTCGAGTCATCTGAGTCTTCTTTGTCCTCCTTATTAGAAATAGGAGACCTCTTTGTAGAACTCAGTGTAAATGCTGATCATGGCACCTTTATTAATAATAAAAAAGAAATAAAAAAGAAAATGAAAAGAATAAAAGAATAAATAAACATTGGCATAGAAAATGCACTAAAGCATACATTGATTGTGCATGAATGTGATTATGAACAGGAGTTGATAGAGCTCATCAAGCAGTATTCAGATTGCTTTGCATGGACAGTGAGTGATATGACCAGTATAGATCCTGACATTGCCGTTCACATGATCCCACTTACGATAACATCAAGCCAGTGAAATAGAAACTCTAGAGGCAAAAACTGGAAATCTCTCTCAGAATCAAGGAGGAAACAGCCAAGTTATTGGAGAATAACTTCATAGAGCCCATTAATTATCCAACCTGGTTGACTAACATAGTACCAGTTCCAAAGAAAGATGGCAAGATAAGAATTTACGTCGACTATTGGATTTGAACAAGGCCTATCCTAAGGATGCCTTCTCTCTACCACATATCGACCTGCTTGTTGACAAAATGGCAGGGTTCAGTGTGATTTCAGTCACAGATATCTATGCGAGGTATAATCAGATCCCAGTTAATTCTGTAGATAAGCCAAAGACTTCGTTCATCACAGAGTGGGATACTTTATGCTACAGGATGATGCCATTCGGCTTAAAGAATGCTCGTGCCACTTATTAGAGGATGGCTAGCTACCACGATCTTTCATGACTTGATGCATAAGAACGTAGAAGTATATGTTGATGACATGGTTGTCCATGTTAGTTATATGCCCTATAGTCAATTTGATTAGTTATATTTTGGGATATAATATTTCATGTAATAAATATTTGATTATTAATAAAAGGTATTTATTTATCTTTTGTATTCTCTCGATTGAATCTTAGTAAAAGATAAAGTCCATGAGACAATATTGCTTTGCAAAATAAATTATAATGTGGTTATAACTATGAGTTTTATATTTTTCCTGGTCAATGTTCTCATTATTGGACGATGATTAGAGCTGTTGATACTGGTATATATTATGTTATTTCCTGAGGGAAGTAACTATTCTCATAAGCTGAGACATATGTGATATCTAGAACTAATATGTTTGTTATTTAAACAAGTCCACTAGATTGACCTGCATGAGAATTCCATATGGAGAGTTACCTGTGTCTATGGAATACTCAAGTGATGGTTGTGTAAGTGATCCTTTGACTTGAGATTACTAAGCTATGTTATATAGGGATGACTATGTTTTAATTATTTGTTCACATTGTTCATTATATGAATAATAAGCAACGATTAATTGGACATAATAGGAGTTGTATGGAGATACTTGTGTAATTAAGAGAGGATTCATCACCCTAGGTAAATTAGGAAAAATGTTCTGATTGTTTTCTACCAGTATTGATTAAGAAATCCTTGTGCAAGGTGGAATGAAATTAGCAAATGAGATTTGGAATTTCATTCAACTGATCAATGGTTAAGATTTAGAGAACTAACATGATTTAGTAAAGTAGACACACTCCATGCCTAATTACTAAATCAGAACATTAATGATGAAAGGATATTAATTACACTGATAAATCATGCACTGAAAGGTTAAGTCAAACCACTTTGACTTTTCAAATATTTGGGTAGTCTTGACATATTGCTAGACAACGTACTTGACCTTCAAATATTAATAAGTTAATATTTGTTGCCAACATATTTGGAACCTAGAAGGTCACACACATAAGAATGGATATGAGAAAGTGAAAACAAGAAATCAAATCAAGTATGACTTGACTACAAATAAGTTTTGTTGAGTTAAGGATAAAATTATAATTTATATTTGATTACAATTTTACCTAGATTATTAAGTATTGACTTCATTGATTTATGTCTAAAATTTATCTTAATTATGATTTATTTATTTAAATAGTTAAATAAATGAATATAATTCATTAAATTGAAAATTCTATTAATATATGTATTATGAATTATTTATTTAAATTATTTAAATAAATAAATAGGCACATATATATATAGTTATAGTTTATTTATTTAAAATATTTAAATAAATAAATATAATTAATTTATTTGTGACCTAGGGTTTTTCTATATAAGGGTTAAGAAACAGTATAGACTGAACAAGAGTTGTCATTCATAGCCACAAAACAAAAATAGAGAGCCTACGATAGGTAGCACCATCATACGCTCTAATATCTCAACCCTTTAAAATTAGTTTTAGAGTTTTTTGATTATCCATTCGTGTGGATACTGTTAGAGGCCGGATGTTTGGACGACTTGTGGTTTGTGCCAACCTAGCCTTGTAGATCCAAGTTTCGAAGAATCTGCAAAAGAGGTATTCTTCTAAATAATTTTATTGCCTTATTTGTTTAAACTAATTCCTATTGGTATAATTAATTTGATTTAATTATATTATTCCGCTGTGCATATTTGATATTAAAACCCAACAGTTCACACCAGGGATGGACCAAGTGACCTAGTTTCCCTTGAGCAGTTCTTCTTTAGACTTCGCCAGTATAATCTGAAATTCAACCCTGCCAAGTGTCTCTTTTAAGCTCCATCTAGTATTTGCTAGGCTTCATGGTATCCAAGAGAGGGATTGAGATTAATCTAGCAAAACCTAAAGCCATCATCAAGATGTAACCTCCTAAAATAGAAAGGAGATCAGGTAGTTTTTAGGTCACCTTCAATATATCAGTCGGTTTATCTCATAGTTAGCAGATATGTGTGGGCCGATATTCAAGAAACTGGGAAAAGATGCCCCAAAATCTTGGGATGACCAGTGTCAAAAAGCCTTTAAACAGGTCGAAGCATATTTACTCAACCCTCTAATTCTCTAGCCTCCCAGACTTGGAAAGCAACTCCTCCTCTACTTGTTAGTGATAGATGAAGCCATTGCGACTATGCTTGCATAGGAAGCACCAGATTCCCACAAGGAGAATGTCGTTTACTATCTAAGTAAGCGAATGTTGAAAACAAAACTAAAGTATAATAAGATTGAACAGCTATGCCTAGCGTTGGCTTGGGTTTGCATCAAGCTCCAACATTATCTTTGCTCCTACACTATGCACATCATCGCTGACCAGAGTCCCTTGAAATTCCTTATGGAGAGGTTGCTTCTGGAAAGTAAGATGGCTAAATGGGCAACTATCTTTATAGCATTTGATCTGAAGTTTGTTGCAAAGAAAGAAATCAAAGGTACTATGATAACAGATCACTTAGCCGCATTTCTTGGTGTTGCCAATGTAGTAGACATAAGGTTTTTGGATGAAGACATCCTATAGATTCAGACAGATCAATGGAAGATGTATTTCGATGGGAACGCTAACCATCAGGGTTATGGCATCGGTGTGGTCTTGGTAACTCCTAATGGAGAACAACTACTCTTCAGTATTAAGTTCACATTTTAGGTCACTATTAATGAAGCGAAGTATTAAGCCTGTATTACTGGATTAGAAGCAGCTCTGAGTATTCAAATTAGGTGCCTGATGGTTTAAGGAGACTCCATCCTGATGGTTTATGGAGACTCCATCCGGATGGTCTCTCAAACACTTAAGATCTAGTGTTTTATAAATTTTTCCACCTATTTATTTTCAATTAAATTTGATTTAATGAAATTAATTTTAAAAAAGAAAAGTTTTAAGTAAAAAACACAGAGCTGTTGCCTTCGCCGGACCAGCGGCCACAGTAGAGCCGCGGGTGGCAGCACATTGTCTAGCTCATCTGGACACTCGTAGCCGCCTTGCTACTGCTCCGGTGATTGCACAGTGATCGACAGTTATGGTTTTTCGATCAATAGAGAAAAAAAAATTTGACCTCTCCGACACGAACTAGAGCAGTGCCGCTCAAGACCGGAGGTGGATGGTCCGTGCTGGTGCGACCTCCACTGGACCATCTCCTGGCCGAGCAGGTGCTGTAGATTGGCAGGGAGTGTGACGTTGGTGGCGCTAGGTTTCAAAACGAAACCTGTTTCTGCCTGTGAAGAAGATGATGCAAAAGTTGCATCTTGGTCCTTGCACGTTTTCCAATTTTTTAGTTGGGTCCAAATCTGTTTTAATTTATTTTAATCTTGAAAAAATTAACTTAAGTATTTTTAACCTCGATCCGATAAAAGTGTTTTAATACTTTAGCTAGTTTCTCAACTTCATTTCTGAATTCTTTGAACTTTTCAAAATTCAGATTTATGTTTCATTATATACAACCATATCTAGTATAATGAAACATTCATATCTAATTATGGTCACCTGGGCAGTAATTGGTCCACATACATCTACCTTTTCAAGTAAATGGTGTTTTAGTCATTTTACCCATTGAATAAGATTCACAAGTTTCATATGATTCATAATAAAAAAGGTTCAAAGTAGCCTTCTTTATACAACTTAGTGATTCTTGTTTCATTAATGCGACCAAGTCTATAATACAGAAGATATGATAATATTATCTATTTTAGATTTCTTGTTGTTTATGTTGATGAGGAATCAATAGAAACATTATAGAAATCATCTATATTAATTTCAGTTTCATAAAATTATTATTATTATAAAAGAAAAACCGCTGTTCTCAAAATAAATTTAAATCCAATATTCAAAATCTAATATGAAACTGAAAACAATGTTTCTACTAAATACTAAAATATAATAAAAATTATTTAATTCTAATATTGAAGCCAAATATGTTCCTACAGCTAACGCAACAACCTTTGCTCCATAGGCTACACGTAGGTCCATCTTTCCTCAATTTTCTATTTTTCTTTAGTTCCTGCAAGTTATTAATATGACAATCATATTAGGTATCCAATACCCAAGAACTAAAAATAGAAGGATTAATTTCAACCATAAACATACCTGAAGCAGAAGCTTCTGCAAGCTTCTTTGCTTTCACAGCCGCAATATAATCCCTACAATTCCTCCTCCAGTGGCTATCTTTGCCACAGTGGTGGCAGGTTCCCTTTTCTTTAGTTACACGTCCATTTGACTTCAATGCCTTCTTCTTATCCTGCTTCTTCTTAGGCTTTTTCTTAGCCTCAGAAGACTGAACTAGAAGTATAGGAGCAGTATCCTTCTTAAGGGCTCCTTCAACAGTGGTAAGCATACCAAGCAACTCAAGTAAGGAAGCATCCAACTTATTCATATTAAAATTCAAAATAAAATGTGAATGGCTGGGAGGCAAGGATTGTAAGACTAAGTCGATACTCAGCTCATGATCCATGGCAATGCCCAATTTGCCCAATTTTTCAATATAGCCAATCATTTTCAAAACGTGGACATGAACTAAAGAGCCTTCTGCCATCTTATAGCGAAACAATTCCTTAGAGGTCTCATACCTCTCAGACCTACCTTGAGAGTCAAACAGCTCTCTGAGATGCAAGATGATGGTGTGAGAATCCATATTCTCATGCTGCTTTTGAAGTTTAGAACTAATGCTAGCTAACATCAAACATGTCGCCTGCTCATCATCATCAGTATGACGATTGAAGTTATTCTTTTCTTCTTCAGTAGCATCATTAGCGGGAATATCAAGTATGTTCTTGTCAAGAACATATAACCTCTTTTCTTGCTTGAGAACAATTTTCAGATTGCGATACCAGTCAATAAAGTTTGGTTCGGTCAATTTATTAGCATCAAGTATGCTACACAAGCATAGGTTATTACTCATGGTGATAACTGATCTAAAAATAGAGATATCAAGTATTAATTTCATGTAATACTAAATTAAAAAAGGTCTTTAATTTTAATTTAGTTCTCCCACTATTTTATTCAAATTAATAGCCCTTTCTATTAATTTGGAAAATCCAGCGTTTAAATCTCCTAGTAGTCTAAGATCCCAATTGACCCAAAAAACCTTGGGCTTGCCCAACAAGTTATATTGAATTAATTTAGGTAGATAACATAACTTATCAATCACATCTTATGTGACTCTTAGATCAGTAAAGTGACAACTTTTTGTCTAAACATATCATATATGTTTCGTTTAACCTGTGCCCTAATGTTATATGATCATGAGTTTTCTCATCCAAATCATATAAATTAGTTAAGTAAAACCATTGTTTAGATTATTTGATAGCATTAAACATGTTCGATTAAAAATGACCTTGGATTTTTTCAACAAGCCAAATGTAATAGAGCTCTGGTTTTCATGCTATAACAATGGGTGGCATCAATCATATTCTTAATATGTACTTAAAATTTTTAATAACGGATTTATTTTAAATTTTGATTGTAGGTCTCATGCTTTGGCATGATGGCATATCACATATCATACATACATAACATACAACCTTAGCATGCCATTCTAATTGGATGATTATGAACATATCTAAAACTAATTTTCTTGGGCCATTAAGAAAATTAGATAGTCAAATATCATAGGTAGTAGCTTCTTAAATCTTCATAAGGCCCAATAGCAGCTCCTTGACTTGGATTCTCCAAGGCTCCATGTAATTTCTTCAATTCTCCTTTTCTTCTTGGATTACAAATAATATCCTATTTACATATTCTAATTATCTAACTATTACATAATTAAATAAAATAAATAAGAAATTGTATAATCCAAAATAAAAGAGAATCGGGTCACACAGACCCTATTTAAAATTACATAAACCATTCAATCAAATATAATAAACCAATCACATAGATCTTTTCTAATGTCCACAAATACCCATCATACATAATAATCACATTAAACGCATTTAATTATTATCTAATAATAATATATATTAATTATTGGACTCATGTACTGAAAATAAAATTTTAACGATTAAAATTTTATATTTGATATTCTCAAAATCAATTTATGAATAAAACAATTTTATTCATATATCATATCTCATTAAAACTAATTTTAGAGATTATAAAATTATTTCATAAATCAATTTTGCTAATTCTAATCATATTAGAATTCATAAGCAAATCAATTTATTCAATTTATTCCCTAATCTATTTAGAAATAAATTCATAAAATAATTTTATTATAAATTAAACTCTTTTAATATTCTTTTCTAACAAAATCAAAAAAATATTCTGAAATCAATTCTAGTCCCTGACAATTACTTTTAATGGTCCTCAAAATTTAATTAATTCGAAATTAATCAAAACGCCCAATTAAAACTAATTTCAAGACTAATCAATGGCCAAGATTTAGAGGACTAACATGATTTAGTAAAACAGACACACTCCATACCTAATTACTAAATCAGAACATTAATGATGAAGGAATATTAATTACACTGATAAATCATGCACTGAAAGGTTAAGTCAAACCACTTTGACTTTCCACATATTTGGGTAGTCTTGACATATTACTAGACAATGTACTTGTCCTTCAAATATTAATTAGTTAATATTTGTTGTCAACATATTTGGAACCTAGAAGGTCACACATATAAAAATGGATATGAGAAAGTGAAAACGAGAAATCGAATCAAGTATGATTTGACTACAAATAAGTTTTGTGGAGTTAAGGATAAAATTGTAATTTATATTTGATTACAATTTTACCTAAATTATTAAGTATTGACTTAATTGATTTATGTCTAAAATTTATTAAGATAAATTTTAGATTAAATAAACCTAATATTTTAATTATGATTTATTTATTTAAATAGTTAAATAAATGAATATAATTGATTAAATTGAAAATTCTATTAATATATGCATTATGATTTATTTATTTAAATTGTTTAAATAAATAAATAGGCACATATATATTTAGTTATAATTTATTTATTTAAAAGGTTTAAATAAATAATTATAATGAATTTATTTATGACTTAGGGTTTTTCTATATAAGGTTTAAAAAATAGTATGGACTGTACGAGAGTTGAACGTGAGAACACAGGAGTTGTCATTCATAGCCACAAAACGAAAATAGAGAGCCTACGATAGCTAGAACCATCATACGCTCTAATCTCTCAACCCTCTAAAAGTAGTTTTAGAGTTTGTTGATTGTCCATTCGTGTGGATACTGCTAGAGGTCAGATGTTTGGATGGCTTGTGGTTTGCGGCAACCTTGCTCTGGAGATCAAAGTTTCGAAGAACCTACAAAAGAGTTATTCTTCTAAATAATTTTATTGCCTTATTCATTTAAATGGATCCGTATTGGTATAATTAATTTGATTTAATTATATTTTTTCGCTGCGCATATTTGATATTGAAACCCAACAGTCCACACCAGGGACGAACCAAGTGACCTAATTGCCCTTGAGCAGTTCTTCTCTAAACTCCGACAGTGCAATATGAAATTCAACCCCACCAAGTGTCTCTTTTAAGCTCCATCTAGTATCTTGCTGGGCTACATGGTATCCAAGAGAGGGATTGAGATTAATCTAGCAAAATCTAAAGCCATCATCAAGATGCAACCTCTTAAAACAGAAAGGAGATCAGGGGGTTTTTAGGTCGCCTTCAATATACCAGTCGATTTATCTCATAGTTAGCAGATATCTGTGGGCGATCTTTAAAAAACTTGGAAAAGATGCCCCAAAAACTTGGGATGACTAGTGTCAGAAAGCCTTTAAATAGATTAAAGCATATTTACTCAACCCTTTGATTCTCTACTTGTTAGTAACAGATAAAGCCATCGAGGCTATGCTAGCATAGGAAGCACCAGATTCCCACAAGGAGAATGTCATTTACTATCTAAGTAAGCGAATGCTAGAAACAGAACTAAAGTACAATAAGATTGAACAACTATGCTTAGCCTTGGCTTGCGATTGCATCAAGCTCCAACATTATCTTTGCTCCTACACTACACACATCATCGCTGACCAGAGTCCCTTGAAATTCCTTATAGAGAGGTTGCTTCTAGAAGGTAAGATGGCTAAATGGGCAACTATCTTTATAGCATTTGATCTGAAGTTTATTGCAAAGAAAGCAATCAAAGATACTATGGTAGCAGATCACTTAGCCGCATCTCCTGCTGATGCCGATGTAGTAGACATTAGGTTTTTGGACGAAGACATCCTGCAGATTTAGACAGATAAATGGAAGATGTATTTCGATGGGAACGCTAACCATTAGGGTTATGGCATCGGTGTGGTCTTGGTAACTCCTAATGGAGAACGACTAGCCTTCAGTATTAAGTTGACATTTCAGGTCACTAATAACAAAGCAAAGTATGGAGCCTGTATTACTAGACTAAAAGCAGCTCTGAGTATTCAAATCAGATGCCTGATGGTTTATGGAGACTCCATCCTTATAGTCTCTCAAACACATGAGAAATGGAAGATCAAGGAACAATGTTTGATCCCATAACTCCAATGCCTAGATTAGTTGGCTCAGCAGTTCAAAGAATTATCATTCCACTATTTGCCTAGGACAAAAAATCAGTTTGTCGATGCACTAGCAATACTCACCTCCATGGTTGATGCCAACCCCGACATAGTTATCAAACCTTTGAAATCCAGATTCACCAATAGCTAGCTTATTGCTACAATCTCCAACTCGCCGATGGTAAGCCTTAATACTAGGATATTTAGACCTGGTTAGAAAAGCAAGAATATCCTAAAGGCGCCTCTAAGTTTGATTAGAGGACCCTCTGAGAGCTATCACAGAGTTACTTCTACAAGGATGGAATCTTGTATAAATGGACATGGAACTAGGCACATCTCAGGTGTGTAACCGAAGAAGAAACTCAGCGGATGATGGAATGGGTACCTGGCGGAGAAGAAGGCCCCCATATGAACGGAATGGCTCTGGCCCATAAGATCACCAATTAAGGTTATAATTGGATGACTATGCGATCAGACTGCACAAAATTTGTTCAGAAGTGTCATAAAAGCCATATTGATGCCAAACTCCAAAAAATGCCCCTAGTGGCCCTTCAACCTATCACTACACCATGGCCTTTTGCAACTTGGGGAATTGATGTAATTGATAGAATCACTCCAAAGTCCTATAATCATCATGAGTACATCCTGGTAGCCGTCGACTACTTCACTAAGTGGGTAGAAGCCGCATCCTATCATGTTTTAAACTCTAGAAAAATAGTTCAGTTCATCCAAGCAAACATCATATGTAGATATAGAATCTCCTTTCAGATCATATCAGACAATCGCTCTCACTTCTAGAAAGAGGTTTCCGTCCTGCTAACTAAATATAGAATTCAGAACCATCGGTCTTCACCATATGGGCCCTAGACTAGTGAAGCGGTTGAAGCAGCAAACAAATCCATCAAGAACATCCTCTGGAAGACGATTCACAATCACAGAAGTTGGCATGAACAACAGCCATTTGCCTTATGGGGATACAGAACCTCCATTAGGATGCCAACCAAGGCGATACCTTATTCACTTGTATACGAGATGGAAGTAGTCCTCCTTATCAAAGTGTAACACCCACCGCCCAATCCTGGAGGACTAGACGACGAATGCCACATTTGGTGCCGGGGCATCGTCTTATCTCACTTTTAACTCTAGATCATATATTAGAAGTGGCTAAGTTTCCATAAGGAGGCAAGTAATTAAAATTTAAAAATAATCTTTAAGGAAATTCCTACAAAAAATTCGCAAGAGTTTCCCCTAAAAATTAACTTGCCACACAAAGTAAACATATACACTTCCAATATAAATTCTCCTCCAATCCCCATAACTTCAATCAACTCAAAATCATGCAGCACTTTTATATAGTTGCATCAATTCACATAAGTCCTATCATGTTAATTTACCATTCATTCCAAGGAATATTTATTAACATTCATACACCATAATATAATAATATCATAACACTTAAATAACCATCAATCTCATTATTTACATTTTCAATCGTACATAGTAGAGCCCAAATCAAAACCATTCTTTCACAATTAGTCATATGTCTTATGCACAATTCCTTATTCAAAACATTTTATAACTTAATACTTATCATTTCAAAATTACTTAACTTACAACTTGTAAAAACTCATTAAGTTCTCTTATGTTCAAAACCAAAATCATACTTTCTTAATACCCAAATATACATAGCTTAAAACACTTAAAAATCAATATTTAAAAGACAAAAATAAGCCTTACCCATTATAGGAGGTTCGGCCTCTTATTGGAAACAAAGGAGGAATGGCTTCCTCTATTAAAAGCCTTGATTCCTAAATGAAATTCACTACTTAAAACCATAAAAATCATTACTTGAAACAATTGACTACAAAACACTTTTTTTAACTATTCAAACCTTCTTTAAGTCCTTGAAAAATGCTAAAACATTGGAATTCACCATCATCAAATTGCTTATAAACAAACTCATTTAAGTTAAAATCAAACTTAGAAATCAAAGAGATCAAAGTGTCCTTCACCTACATAGGTTCGGCCACTTCTTCCAAATCAAGGAGAAAATGTTCCTTTCCAAATTAATTACATAAATCTTAAGGAAAAACCATCCAAGAACACATTAAAACAAAAGAACACAAAAGCTTGAAACAAAAACTAAGGCCCCTCCTCCTAAGAGATTTGGCCACTCATACTTAAAGGAGAAGGGAATGTTTCCCTTCCCTTTCAAGATTTTTCCATGCATTAGAATCATGGGAAATCAAATTAAAACATTCAATTATCCATTCCCCAACACATTTCACATAATTCCCCAAAATCAATCGAAACCTAAAAATTGCAAACTTAAAGAAATTGAAAGGGAAATGAAAATATTAGTGCACTAACCTCTTAATCAAGCTTGAAGAAGCTTGGAAAGCCTCACTCTTTGGCTTTCTCCTTCCCTTTTAGAGAGGGTTCACCAACTTATTCAAAATAGGAAAAATGCACATTAAAATCAAAATTAACAAAAGAAATGAATGGAGCATGATTTAATGCATCAATTATATGCCTAATGCTTGAATTCTACTTATAAATTCACAAAATTTAAAAACCACAACTTACTTACTTCAATGGCAACACCAATTTCCTTTGCTTTTAAACTCTGATTTCTACTTCTTTCACTTAATTCTTAAGGTTTGATTATTAATCCAAGGCTTAAATAGGGGATTTGGGTGTAGTTTAGAGGTAAGAAATTGAAGAAAATGGAAGAGAAAGAAAGAAGAGTGTGTGGCGTGGAGAAAAAGAAGAGGAAGAAGAAGAAGATGATGAAGGAGGAGGTGTTGCTTGGTGAATGGTAGATTTTAGGTGGAAAAGTCAAATTTGACTTCTTAATTTTATGCTTAATGAAGGGCTATGATCAAGTTCAGGTATTCTCATCCACTGGCTCTAAATATTCCTCAAATAATTCTCCTCTAATTATCATTTCACTCCACCAATTAATTAAAGTAATTTTATAAAAATAATTCCTCAATTATCCCTTAACATACTGCACTAAAAATCACTAGTCATTAAATGCCTTAATTCTCCAAAAATATTCATGAAATATTTTCTATCCACCTAAATCATGCAAACATGCTCTAAAAATATTAAATCAAATATTAAACACACATAGTAATTTTTTCGAACCGAAATAATACTAAGTCCCGGACTGATGGTACTATTCATAGACTGGTAAATTACTATTATCGACACTGAAAAAGATACTAAATAAACAGACTGTTACAGTTCTCCCCCCCTTAAAGAAATTCATACTCGAATTTCACCTGATATAAATAACTGAGGATGTTGTTGCCGCATGTCATCTTCTCTCTCCCATGTAGCTTTCTCTGTCTTATGATTCCTCCATATGACCTTTACTAGAGGTATTCTCTTATTCCTTAACCTCTCTAGCAAGTATACTTATGGTTTCTTCTTCATATGTCAAGTCCAACTTGATGGTGACAGACTCGGCTGAAATAACATACGCAGGATCCGATTTATATCTCCGTAGCATAGACACATGAAAAACATTATGAATTCGATCCAGGTCTGGCGGTAAAGCTAGTCTATAGGCTAAGGGTCCCACACGCTCTAAGATCTCGTATGGACCTATAAACCTAGGACTAAGCTTACCTTTCTTGCTGAATCTCAGAACTTTCTTCCATGGAGATACCTTCAAGAACACTCTGTCACCCACTGCATACTCGATATCCTTCCTCTTAAGATCGACATACGACTTCTGACCCACTATCTGAAGCCGCTTTCAACCTTTCCCTTATGATCCTAACCTTATCCTATGCTTCTCGGATCAAATCAAGACCCACTATCTTACCCTCACTAAGCTTCGTCGAACATAGAGGTGTCCTACACCTCCTGCCATACAAAGCCTCAAATGGAGCCATCTGAATACTCGACTGATAACTATTGTTGTAAGTAAACTCAGCAAGCCGAATATACTTCTCCCAACTACCCTCAAACTCTATCACACAAGCCCTCAACATGTCCTTAAGCACCTAAATCACCCGCTCTAACTGACCATCTATCTGCGGATAAAAAGCTATGCTAAAATGCAACCTAATACCTAGAGCCTCATGTATAATCAGTACCTAGAGCCTCATCTATCTATGGATGGAAAGCTGACCATCTTCCAGAACCTCAAAGTAAACCTCGGATCTCTATTAGAGATAATGGAAGAAGGAACTCCATGAAGTCTTAGAACCTCATCAATGTAGAGCTCCGTGTACTTCCCCATCGTATAATCAGTCCTAACTGGAAGAAAATGTGCTAACTTAGTCAATCTGTCGACTATGACCCATATAGCATCTTTCTTCCTAGGTGTAGTAGGCAAACCAATCACAAAATCCATGGTAATCCTATCCCATTTCCACTCCGAAATAGAGATAGGTTGTACCAAACCCGATGGGACCTGATGCTCTACTTTAACCTGCTGACATGTCAAGCATCTCGACATAAAATCCGTAATGTCCCTCTTTATAGCCGGCCACCAATACTGTATCCTCAAATCCTGATACATCTTATTACTACCTGGATGCATAAAATACGAACTACTGTGGGCCTCTTCTAAGATACTCCTCCTCAAATCCGAGATCTTAGGAACACAAATCCAATCCCTAAAATATAAGCAATCATCTCTAATCCCAAATCTCTTCTTCTTACCCTCTCTAACCAAACCTTTCCATAAGGCAATGGTCTCATCACCCTATTGTGCATCTCTAACCTACTGCAGTAGGCTAGGTCTCAACATAAGCATAGCTACAAGAGCACCATCTCTAGCCACAGATAAATGTGCATTCATAGCACGAAGAGTAACTAATGTCTTTCTACTGAGTGCATCTGCCACTACATTAGCTCTACCCGGGTGGTAATCAATGGTGAAATCATAATCCTTAAGTAGCTCTAACCATCTACGCTGCCTCAGGTTAAGCTCTCTCTACGTAAGCAAATATTAAGGCTCTTATGATCCGTATACAAGTGGCATCTCTTACCATATAGGTAATGCCTCTAAATCTTCAAGGCAAACACAATAGCTGCTAACTCCAAATCATGGGTAGGGTAGTTCTTCTCATATGGCTTAAGCTGTCGGGAAGCATAAGCAACTACCTTACCCTCCTGCATAAGCAAATAACCCAGACCATTATGTGAAGCATCACTATAAACATCATATGGTCTGCCTGGAGCTGGCTGTGTCAAAACTGGAGCCTCAGTAAGCATCGCTTTAAGCCTCTCAAAGCTACTCTAGCATCTATCAGTCCACTCAAAATGGACATCCTTATAGAGAATTCTAGTCAAAGGGGCTGCAATAAAAGAAAACCCCTTAACAAACCTCCTGTAATATCAAGCCAAACCTAAGAAACTGTGAATCTCTATGGCATTCTTAGGTGGCTTCCAATCAAGCATTGCCTCAATCTTCTTCGGATCCACCCGAATGCCTTCTGCAGAAACAATATGCCCTAAGAAGGCAACCTCAATCAACCAAAACTCACACTTACTGAGCTTAGCATACAACCGTCGGTCTCTCAAAGTCTGCAAAATCGTCCGTAGGTGATGATCATGATCCTCTTTAGTCGGAGAGTACACCAAAATGTCATCAATAAAAACCACCACAAACTGATTCAAATAAGGATGAAAGATTCGGTTCATCAAATCCATAAACATCGCTAGAGCATTAGTCAACCCAAATGGCATCATTAAAAACTCATAGTAGCCATATTGAGTCCTGAAAGCAATCTTAGGTACATCTGACTCTCTATCTCCCAACTGATGATACCCTGAACTCAAATCAATCTTCGAAAACACAGTGGCCCCTCTCAACTGATCAAACAAATCGCCTATCTAAGGAAATGGATAACGATTCCTCACTGTCACCTTATTAAGCTGCCTATAATCAATGCACAACCTCAAAGTACCGTCCTTCTTCTTCACAAACAAAACTGGAGCACCCCAAGGGGAAACACTAGGTCAAATGAAACCCTTATCAAGCAACTCCTATTTCTAAATCTTCAACTCCCTCAACTAAGTAGGAGCAATGGATATCGGTGCAATACCTGGCATAACCTCGATACTAAACTCAACCTCTCTCGCAGGAGGCAAACCAGGAAAATCCTTAGGAAATACATTTGGAAGTCACATACTGTCGAAATCTCATGGACACTGGGAGATCTCCGCTTAGGCTCAAGTACACAGGCTAAGAACGCCTCACAACCATGTTGTATCATCCTCCTAGCGGTACTGGCTGTAATAACATTAGAGAGGTAATCCATCCTCTCACCCACAACTACAATCTCCTCTCCAGATAGAGTCTGAAGCGTAATCCTCTTATGTCTACAATCAATAATAACCCCATGTCTAGATAGTCAATCCATTCCCAATATCTCATCATATTCCCGGAAAGGCAACTCTATCAAATCACCCAAAAATACATGCCCATGAATGACTATAGGGCAATCTCTATACACCCAATCAACTACCACACTCTGGCCCAAGGGACTAGCGACCTCAACACTGTGCTCTAGTGTGTCAGCATGCATATTACCCAATCTACCCATATGTATGCTTATATATGAATGCATGGAGCCCGGATTAATCAAAGCAAGTACAAAAGTGTCAAAGATGGAAAAAGTACCTGCAATGACATCCGGAGCATCCTGCTCCTGCCTGGTCCTAATAGCATAGGCCCTCATCGGTCCTCTAGCCTCTGGTCTATCCACAGTCTCAGAAACTAGTCTTTGACTCCCAGTACCATGTGCCTCACCATGACCTCTACCTCTACCTCTCTGAACATAGGAAGCTGGCCTCCCAACCTGGTGAGCTGAACCTGTAGCTATCAATGGGCAATCCCTAATCATATGCTCGATGGATCCACATCTAAAGCAAGCTCTCGTAGCTCCTCAACACACCCTAACATGTCTCCTGTCATACTGAGTGCAAGCCGATAAACCTGACCATGCAGCACCTCCACCACTAGCAACTGATGTAGCTTGAGGAGTTGATCTCATAAATGTACCCCGACCAACTCTCTGACCTGGTCTAACTCCCATCTGTGGTCCACCTCTAAACCTCTTACTACTAGACTGGACCCATGAAGTCTGTCCAGACGTAACACTCTGAAATCTCTTATACTGACTACCCCGCTGGGCCCTCTAACCTCTGGCCTGTCTCTCATTCCGGATAATCTCAAGCTCTGTAGCAGCCTTCACCAAAGAAGCTAACGTGGTGTCAGGCTGTGATGTCAGGTACATCCTATACTCATCAATTAACCCCTTCCTGAATCACTTACACCTATCTGCCTCAAAAGGGATCAACTTAGAAGCATACCTACTCAACCGCAGAAACTCCCACTCATACTCAGAAACAGTCATCCGACCCTGCCTAAGCTCGAGGAACCCTCTGATCCGCATAAAGCTCCCCCACATACTTCTCCCGAAACTCAGATAGAAAGAAATCCCAAGTAACATCCTCAGCTCTCGCTGTCTTAACCACTAACTCCCACCATAGGTAAGCCTCTTCCTTCAGCAAGGAAGTAGCACAAATCAATCTATCTTGAGGAGCACACTGCATCTTCACTAAGACCCTCTCTATAGCTCGGAGCCAGAACTCTGTTATGGAAGGATCATCATCCTTCTGACCCATAAAATCCTCAACACCATACTTCCTCAATCTCTCGATAGGGGGACAGACTGGAACAGGGCTGGTGCGACTGGAGCCTGGGGAACTACTCTCGCAACCTGCCTTAACGCAACTACCAACTGCTGAACCAAATCACCCTAATTAGGTCCTGCAGGACCCACAGCAGCCTGCCCGACAGCCGAGTGCACTTCACATCAAAACCCGAAACACCACCAGCGGCACCACCAGCTGGCATAACACCCTCTAGCATAGCACCCTCTAAAGGGGCATAACTGTCCACCTCCTCATCAGACCAGCTGGCATAACACCCTCAAGCATAGCACCCTCTAGAGGGGCATAACTGTCCACCTCCTCATCAGACAAATGCTGAGACATAACTCAACCTATAAAGACCAACAGGTTCGCATCAGAGAGAAATTCCCAAAACAGACTAATATGGCATGTATTTAACTTAAATCGCCTATATAATTACTCCAAATCAGATAAACTCTCACACCAAATCATATATCCTAGAATCGGCTAAACCTATGCCCTAATACCACTAAAAGTAATGCCCTGACTCCAACCACCATAGAAACTGTCCGCTTTAGATCAAGCCGGTTCCATCCCATACTAGATTGGTAAGACCCACACAATTTTATCCCGCAGGTGAAATGGAAACTTCTTAGGAGGTCACCCATCCTAGGATTTCTGTCAAGCGAGCAAGCTTAACCCTAGAGTTCTTCCAACTCTCCAACCATTCCACCAAAAGGCGCCTCTGATGATTAGTTACCCCCTTTTCAATATATGATCTGATTCATTCCAGTGTCCCACATTCCACTACCCTAGCTAGCCTTCCATCCTAAAAGCTCGTCAGGAGCCCTGCTCTACCCGCCCTCTTAGGATCGCTTTGTTGGGTTGGGATGTCACAGTATGCCTCTCCGTATTTTAAACTTTAAAACTCCATTAGAGATTCTTCAAGGAAAAAACTCTTATATTGTACCTCCTAAAATTTTTGGCTGTGTTTATTTTCTTCATCAAAATAATCTAGGCAAATTAGATCATCGAGCCTTGAAGTGTGTGTTTGTTGGCTACTCTAATACTCAAAAGGGGCACAAATGCTGTTATCTTCATTCAAGAAAATACTTCGTGGGCATGAATGTTACCTTTAGAGAATTTGAATCTTATTTTCCTTCCCAACACCTCTTTAGGGGAGAAATGTCAAATGGAAGAGGTGATGGATAATTCTATGGAGATTCCTTTTCCAAGGGGAGAATTCCTATAGGCATAGATGATAAGAAGAATCAACCAACAGAAACACTAGGAAGATTGGATGGATTTGATTTAAGAACCTACACACGACAGGGTAATACAGAGACAACCATAGAGCATGAAACCTCTACTCAACCATCGTCTCGAAATTCAGATCCTGATAACATAAAGGAATAAGAACCTAGTGAGTCTTCCTTAATCCCTATTGATTCTTATCATAATCTTGATTCTAATTGCTTTGATACTGACCTTGATATTCCTATTGCTCTTAGAAAAGGAGTTAGAACATGCACTAAACATCCAATCTCCAATTTTATCTCCTATAATGTTCTGTCCTCCTCCTATAGAGCCTTTGTTTTGTCTATTTCTTCTATTTTTATACCGTAGGATTGGCAAGAGGCATTACAAGAATCAAGATGGAAGGCTGCAATTATTGAGAAAATCAGAGCTTCAGCAAAAAATGAGATGTGGGATCTTGTAATTCCTCCACCAGAAAAGAAGTCGATTGGATGTAAATGGCTGTTCACAGTTACACATAGGGCAGAAGGTTCAATTGAGAGATACAATGCTAGATTGGTAGCCAAAGGGTTTAGTCAGACCTATAGGGTTAATTACCATTCTGTAGCCAAGATGAACACTATCAGAATTTTGTTGTCTTGTGCAGCTAATCTTGATTGGGAGTTATATCAATTTGACGTTAAAAATACATTTCTACATGTGATTTAAAAGAAGAGGTGTATATGGAGATTTCTTTTGGGTTTGCTAATTACAAGACTAGAGGGACAGTCTGCAAACTGAAGAAATCATTATATAGGTTGAAGTAGTCACCAACAGCATGGTTTGAAAGATTTAGTAAAGTCATGCTCTCGTTTGGATACATTCAAAGCGATGTTGATCATACCTTGTTCATTAAACATCGTGCAGGTAAGATCACATTATTTTTTGTTAATGTTGATGATATAATGGTGATAGGGAATAATGAAGAAGAAATGACCCACTTGAGAAATTTTCTAGCTAGAGAGTTTGAGATTAAAGAGTTGGGAAAGTTGAGATATTGCCTTGGATTGAAGTTGCTAGATCTGAAAAAGTAATTTTTATCTCTCAAAGGAAGTACATTCTTGACCTTCTTAAGGAAACTAGTATGTTGGGATATAAACCTACAAAATCACCAATTGAAGCTAATCACAAGCTTCAAGCTAAAGTAGGAAGTACAGTTGATATAGATAGGTATCAGAGATTGGTTGGGAGACTAATTTATCTTTCTCATACTAGACCAAATATTGTCTATGCTATTAATCTAGTGAGTCAGTACATGTATGACCCTCGAGAATCCCATTAGAAACTGTTCATTGGATTTTGAGATATTTAAAATCAGCGCCAAGTAGAGGATTGTTATTTTCTAAACATGGTCATTTGGAAATAAAAAGCTACATCGATGCAGATTGGGCTGGTTCCCTTGATGATAGAAGATCAACCTCAAGTTATTGTGTTTTTCTTAGTTGAAACTTGGTCACATGGAGAAGCAAGAAATAGACTATTATTGTTAGGTCCAGTGCAGAAGCGGAGTATAGGGCTATAGCATAAGGAATCTATGAACTCCTATGGTTGTGTAGAGTGATGGGAGAATTAAAGTTATTTGAAACAATAGATACATCCTTGTTTTGTGACAGTAAAGCAACCATCAGTATAGTGAATAATCTAGTCCAGCATGATCAAACTAAACACATAGAGATTGATCATCACTTTATAAAAGAGAAGATAGTTGAAGGTTCCATAAATGTTTCCTATGTGACTTCAAAAGAACAACTGGCTTATGTTTTCAC
The DNA here is from genome assembly GCA_948099535.1 of Jatropha multifida. NCBI lineage: Eukaryota > Viridiplantae > Streptophyta > Magnoliopsida > Malpighiales > Euphorbiaceae > Jatropha > Jatropha multifida. The sequence continues at coordinate 16,476 of CANUEX010213974.1, read as the reverse complement.
AAAGGGCTTAAGTAGCAAGCTGTTTTATCATTTGGTTTACAAGTTAGGCATGTGTAATATCTTTGCACCAAATTGAAGGGGGAATATTGAAATCCTTGTAATTAATATTGATTTATTTTCCAAGTTAGCTAGAGTTTCCTAGTTTATTTTTTTCCTATTCTAGAGAGATTATTGTATATAAATTACCTAGTGTAGGGATTGCAATTAACACACAATAGAAAGAAACACAAATATTCTTTCCTTTAATTTTTTTCAATAAGTGTTAAGGAGTGTTAGAATATTAGTTGTAAAAAAGAGTCCTATTAGGAGTTAGATTCCTAGTTAGTTTGTGTATCTTGTGTATATATATATGTGTGTCTCAATTGATGCAATAATATGAAGATTAATATTTTCCTAAACTGAATAACATGATATCAGAGCCTTTAGCTCGTTAATTCCTTCTTCTTGTGTTGTAAAGCTTCCGCGTGAGAAGCTGTGTTGGGTGTTTCGTGACTCCTAGTCTAGGTCACATACCTAGGCTTTGTCTCCTATCTCATTACCACCCAAGGGAGGAATAATGACCTCTAATCAGCCTTCCACCAAGTTTGGTAGCCTAAAGATCAACAAATGGCTCTCATGCACCAGAAGAACCTTTCTAGCTCTGTCTCACGCACCGATAAATGGCGGCGCCTCCAAGTGTTTTCAATGATCGAATTTAGTTCTTCGGCATTAATTTGTAGTCAGCAATTTGCTTTAGTGGGTACTTTTCTAGTTCGACAACATCTGGTAGACGCTCTCTCTATTTTTGCTACTATTTCTTTTGTTGGCTTTCTCGATTTCAGTCGGTTTCGTTTCTTATTGCTGCTGTCATGTTGACTTTTGTGCTACTATTAGGCATGGTTATTTCTGAGCTTCTACTGGGTATTTAATTTTTGTTAATTAAGACTGAACCTAAAGCTTCTATAATTGAAGTGATCCTAGCAATGTCTAAAATCATAGAACATAAACTGAATGGGACTAATTATTTAGATTGAAGTAAAACAATTACAATTTATTTGAGGAGTGTTGAAAATGATGATCATTTAATTGATGATCATTTAATTGATGATCCACCAACTAGTGACACTAGGAAGAGTTGGCTAAGGGAAGATGCCAAGTTATTTTTATAGGTTTAGAATTCTATTGACAATGAAGCGGTTGATTTAATTAATCATTGTGAATTTGTTAAAGAATTAAAGGAATGCCTTAAATTTTTCTACTCAGAAAAGGGTAATCTGTCTCGTATTTATGAAGTCTCCAAAGGATTTTATCGAGTCGACCAGCAAGATAAGCCTCTTATAGCTTATTTCATGGAATTTAAGAAGATTTATCAAGAACTTAATGTTTTATTACCTTTCAACTCTAAAATCAAGGTTAAAAACTCAGCGAGAACAAATAAATGTGATGAGTTTTTTTGTAGGTCTTGCTCCGGTTTTTGAAACTGCCAAATCATGGGTCCTTTTAGGCAGTGACATTACCTCTCTTCAGGAGACTTTCACTAGATTATTGCATACTGATGGATGTCATACCCCTTCACCTTCTAAAAGTAGTGGCCTTGTAAGTCGTAATTAGGTAACTAGGTAGCCAAGAAATAGAGGAAGAGGAAATAGTCGTAGTAATGGAGCAATTAATCGAGAAAGCGAACATCATTATCTGCCATTATTTCAATGAACCTAGTCACACTAAATGGTATTGCAAGAAACTAAAAAATAAGCCACCAAGGGCAAATATGGCTACTCAAGATTCCACAGTTGCTTCTTCTAACAACACTGTGACAATTTCTATTGCGGAGTATGTTGAGTTCTTTAAATACCGTTTTTCTAAGTCTGTTGATTCCTCGATTGCTGTTACTGCCAATTCAACTACTCCTAATACAAGTCTTATGTCTACCTCATCAAAGTGGGTCATTGATTCTGGTTGCACATATCACATGACAAGTAATCCTAGTCTCTTATCCTCCTTAGAAAAACCTGAATAATCTAATCATCATGTTACTCTAGCTTATGGATCCACATCCTCTGTCAAGTGTATTGGCACCGATAATCCCATCCCATCTCTTCCACTATCTTTCAATTTTTATTTTTCTCTCTTTTTATTTAATCTATTATCTGTTAGCAAAATTACTCATATACTAAATTGTTGTGTTAAATTTTATCCTACTTATTATGTATTTTAGGATCTTTTGATGAAGCATATTATTGGTAGAGGACCTAATTCTGCTAGCCTTTATCTTCTAGATGAACAAGTTTCATTGTCTCTAGCTTATGCTAGTGCTCTATCTCCTCTTCAAGTTCATTCTCATTTGGGTCATCCATCATTGTCTACTTTAAAGAAATTGTGTCCGCAGTTTCAGTCTTTATCAGGTTTAGAATGTGAATCTTTTCAATTTGCCAAACATCATCGTTTACCTTTTGTTCCTTGAGTCAATAAATGGGTTTCATCCCCTTTTGAGTTAGTTCATCCTTATATTAGGGTATATGTCTTGTTATTTCTCAAATTGGCTTTAGGTATTTTGTTACTTTTGTGAATGATTATTCTTGTTTTACTTGGTTATTTCTAATGAAAGCTCATTTTGAGATGTTCTCTATTTTTCATTCCTTCTATGATAAGATTCAAACTCAATTTAATACCTCTATTTGGATACTGCAAAGTGATAATGCTAAAGAATATCTATCTAGTTCCTTCTAAACTTATATATCACAGAATGGTATTCTCCATCAAACATCTTGTGTTGATGCTCTTTCTCAAAATGAGGTTGCAGAAAGAAAAAATCAACATTTGTTTGAGGTTGCTAGGGCTAATGTTATTTCTATTGAATTTTTTTTTTTTTTTTTGTCAATCACATGCCTTCGTCTATGCTCAATGGTGAAATTCCATATGGTGTCTTGTTTCCTTCTAAACTTATATTTCCCATTGAACCTCATATTTTTTGTTGTACTTATTTTGTTCGTGATATTCATCCACAAGTTTTCAAATTAGATCCAAAGTCCATTCATTGCGTTTTCCTGGGGTATTCTCGACATCAAAAGGGTTATTGTTGTTTCTCTCTCAATCTTGACAGTTATCTTCTTTCCATAGATGTCACATTCTTTGAGAATACTTCATTTTTTCCTCCTTCTTCTAAATGTAAGAGTGAGGGGAAGGATGGTGAGCTTTTTTAGTCTACACTATCCAGCAACTTCCTAGTGCTCTTGCTCCTGCTCCTGCTCCTATTCCTATTCCTGCACCTACTCCAGCTACAACGTCTCCTACACCTATTCTTGCTCCTGCACCAGCTTTAGCTCGCCCTCATTTTGAATAGGTTTATTCCAGAAGACCAAGGACTCTTGAGTCACTTCCCCCACTAGCCGCTTCAATAGAAGATCCAATCCCTTCTACTCAACCTGAGTCTGTGCTATCCACTCCTCAGTCAGACCTTGACCTTTTCATTACTCTTCGAAAAAGTAAACGCAAGTGTACCTATCTTGTATCTTCTTTTGTTAGTTATGATCATCTTTCTTCTTCATCTTGATGTTTGGTAAGTAACCTCATCTCGGTGTTTGGTAAGTAACCTAAATTCTATTTCCACCCCTAAAATTGTTGTTTAAGATTTGTCGTATCCTGGTTGGTGTGTAGCAATAAAAGAGGAGATGGCTGCCTCAGATACTAACAGTACTTGGGATCTTGTGCCTCTCCTTGCAGTTAAGAAAACTATTGGTTGTAAATGGGTTTTCACCATAAAAGTGAATTTTAAAGGGTTTGTTGCTCGTCTTAAGGCTCATTTAATTGCTAAGAGCTGTTCTCAAATTTATGGGCCTTGATTACTCTGACAATTTATCTCCTATAGCCAAATTGTCTTCTGTTCATTTGTTTATTTCTTTTGCAGCTACTTTTAACTGGCCTTTACATTAGCTGGATGTTAAGAATGTCTTTCTTCATGGGGATCTTTAGGAAAGTTTACATGGAGCAACCGCCAGGTTTTGTTGCTCAGGAGGAGTTGGGTAAAGTGTGTATCTTTATGGCCTAAAATAGAGTCCTCGAGCAAGGTTTGGTAGATTTTGCGATGTGGTATACCAATTTGGCATGCAAAAGAGTACTTCTGATCATTCTGTATTTATCAGAAGTACTAAAACTGGTTTGATTCCGCTTGTGGTTTACATTGATGACATTGTTATTACAAGGAGTGATTCAGCTGGCATTACATCAATCAAGTCATTTCTTCAGACTCAATTTTAGACAAAAGACTTAGGATCGTTGAAGTATTTTTTGGATATTGAAGTGTCTAGATGTAAGAAAGGCATCTTCTTATCTCAAAAGAAGTATGTCATTGACTTATTGAAGGAAACTGGAAAGCTGGGTGCTAAGTCATGCAATGCTCTAATGACTCATAATTTGTAACTTTCAATTGATAGTGAGTTATTTGATGATCCTGAGATGTATAGAAGATTGATGGGTAAACTGAATTATCTTACGATAACACCTCCAGATATTGCTTCCTCTATGAGTGTCTTAAATCAATTTATGTCATCTCCTACTGTTATCCACTGGAAAGCTTTAGAATAGATTTTTTGCTACTTGAAAGGTCATCCAGTTGTGGCCTCCTTTACAGTAATCATGGTCGTTTGGACATTGAGTGTTTTCAGATGCGGATTGGGCAAGTTCGAAGGTTGATAGAAGATCAACTTCAAGATACTGTGTTTTTGTAGGTGGAAACTTGATATCATAGAGGAGCAAGAAACAAAATGTAATATCTCAATCGAGTGCCAAATCAGAATCTCGAGCTATGGCACAATCTGCTTATGAAATAATTTGAATTCGTCAGTCGCTGGAGGAAATTAGTTTCAAGTCGTCCTTACCTGCAAAGTTATGACGTGATAATCAACTTGCTCTCACATTGCATCAAATCTGGTGTTCCATGAACAAACGAAATATATTGATATTGATTGTCATTTCATTCACAAAAAGATAGAACATGGAGTTATCTCTACAGGAAACATCAAGACAAGTGAACAAATATGAAATATTTTCACAAAAGTTTTAAATGGACCTCGGATGGATCATCTTTGTAACAAATTGGACATAATTAACATCTATGATCCACCTTGGAGGATGTTAACGAGTGGTAGAATATTAGTTGTAAATAAAAGTCCATTTAGGAGTTAGATTCCTAGTTAGTTTATGTCTTGTGTATATATATGTTTCTCAATTGATGCAATAATATGAAGATTAATATTTTTCCTAAACTGAATAGCAATACGAAACCTAAAAGTCATTTTCAAAGACAGATGTAGCCCCCTGCAACCCCAAGCAAAAATAAAATAGCAAATAAATTAGAAAGTAGCAGTTATTTATTAAATAATTACAATTATATTCTGTTTCTTCTTTTTTTTTTAATTAATTTTTCTGAACGTAGAATTCGAAGAAACAGAACAGGATGCTCAAAAGCATGTATAACTGCAAGCATTAATCATCTACACCAAATAAAAAACATAAGAAAAATTCATAATAACTATATAACCACTCATCAGTTTTTGAATTTAGCAGTCCACGATCCGAATCAGCGTGATTCAATTAAAAGCAATACTTCAAACTTAAGGAAATTATTTAAATAGAGAGCACCTTTTGCTAAATGATTTACTTTGCCATATTACGGCAAACAGTATTATCATCTTCTATATGGCTTCAAGTGATAATTTTGAAACTCAGAACCAAAAGCTATTGACTCTTCATCAAGCTTCTTCTTCAACCTTCTCCAAGTTCTCAACATATCAGATTGTATTAGTCCTTTGTAGAGTGTTTCAAAAGTAACCTTTTGGGGAAGCAAACCTTTCTCTATCATCTCCACAAAAAACTTGCATGCTTCTTTCCATTTTTGTTTTTCACATAGCCCATGAATCAACATTGTATATGAATCCAAATCTGGCCCTGGTCCACTTGTGCATAAATCATTCCATATCTCATTCACAATCTCCATGCGATTCAACTTCATAAACATCCCCAGCAATATCTTATATGTTTGCATACTCAGAGCAAGCGGATCATCTTCCCTCATTCTCCTATACAACTTCAAAGCACTTTCTGCATCCTTCCTTCCCCTATACTCTTTAAAGAAACAATTATAGGTTACTGCATTAGGGCTAACCCCATTTCTGATCATCTCACCAAGCAACTCCTCTGCATCCTCAACCCTCCCACAAGAGCAAAGACACTTCACCACTGAAGTATAAGTGGTGGCAGTTGGGCAAATCCCCTTCTCGTCCATTAGCTTCAACTTATCAAGTGTTAGTTGAGGCTTATGAGCCCTACTATACACATGAAGCAAAATAGAAAAACTGGTGACATCAGGTTCGATCCCTCTCTGGCGCATTTCGTCAAACACATTCTCAGCCAATGTTATTGTTCTCTCAAACCTACTCTCTGGTTGCAATTTAGCCCTCCTGCAAATCCCATTTAACAAAACATTGTAGGTAACAACATTAGGCTCAATCCCCCTCTCATCCATCTCCCTTAAGAACCTCTCCGCCATATCAATCCTACCGACCTTGCACCATCCATATATCAAAACAGTATACATTCTCACATTAGGACTAAAGCTATGCTTCCTTTTATTAAAAATCTCAACTGCCACTTTCGGATAACCATACTTACACAAGGTATCAAGCAAGAAACAGAAATGGGTCTCGTCCACATTCTCCGTGATGAAAGATTCCATATCATCAAAAGCACGTATAGCCTGGCGGGTGAGGCCAGCGGCAATCAGTCTGCGAATGAGTACAAAGAAAGTATGAGAAGTTGGTTGATCCATCTGGATAATGAGCTGCCAAGAAACATCAAACTGGTGGACCTTGGAGAGAATATCAATGATGATATCATAAGAAGTGGAGGTAACAGTTGACTGGGAAGAAGGGAGAGACAGAGCATAATGGAAAAGGGAGAGGGCAATTTTGGAGTGATGGCGGAGACGGAGGAGAGTCTGGTGGAGGAGAGGAGTTGTAAGAGAAATTCCATGAAGCTGGAGAGATGATTCCATGGCGTGGAATGGGTTGTAGTGACGGAGAAGGATTTGGGAGAGCAATTCGGCATCATTTGATGGCTCAAGTGAAGGAAGAGAAGACGAGGAAGAGCAAAAGAAACGGTGAATACGGAAAGGAGTCGAAGAGACGAGAGCGCGAGAATGGAATAATCTGATTGCCATTGCTGATGGAAATTTCATTTACAGAATAAACAATAACAGATAAAAGCACAAAGTGACGAGAAATTAAACCCATGCCTTTCTTGGAATATCTGCCCTTCGTAAAAAAAAAAAAAAAAAAAAGTTTAATTTGCCCCCCTTGAACTTGGGATCAATACTCAAAATGAACAAAAATACCTTTACTGCCTAAATTTATGAGCAAACTTGTACAAATTAGTTCAAAACGGTTGTATTTTAGTTTGGATCAGGTGTGATATACGTTATTTTTATGTTATAATAAAATATGTCTGAGTCTCAAAATAATTCTTCTTCTTTGATTGTAGAAATAAAAAATCGTTAAAGGAAGGAGGAAAAATCTGCAGAACAAAATCCTTACAGCCATGTTGTTCATCATTGTTGTCACACTTATCTTCACTCATCATTGGCCGTAAAAGCACTTGCTGCCTTATAGTTGAACTGATTGCATGATAGATGAGTTCTCCATCCCTCTCTACCTGTAATTTGACAATCCAAGTTAAAATATGGTATTTTGAACCAAATTATACAGATATTTGATGAATTTGGCGAAAAATGTCATTTTGGTTCACTTTAAAGTCTTGCTGGCCAAATCATCAACACCTCAAAGAACTATTACAACCAAAGCTTAAATTATCAAAATGATTACAATTATACCCAAATCTGTATTATATATAAATGTGGGAATATATAAGAATAATGAGATTGCATATAATAGCCTTACATTAATTTGGAATTCCTAGTATAGTATATCTATTTAATTCGATTTATTATGCATTTTAATTCGAGAAACTATTTATCCTTGCAGTTGTATTTTTTATCCTTTTAATTAGATTTTTTATTGATTTTAATTGGAGAAAATATCTATATGCATTTTCTCCTATTTGATCTTGCATTATTATTGTCCAATAATTTTTATAATTAATAGGTTTTGATATTCTTAATTATTGGTTTTCATGTGATTATTTTCTAGAAGGTAATTCGAAAACTTTAATTGAGGTACTGAAAATGAAATTTAAATTTTTAATTAACTGTATTCTGAATTTTTTAAAATAAAATTTTATAGATGTATTCTTTCTCTTTGATTTTTTTTTAGATGGATAGTGATGCATACTTATTTGGACTATTGACACGTGATTGTATTTGACTGATATTATATAAAAAAAATTTTTAAATAATGAAATCTTATTAAAAAAATACGCTATAAAAATTTGAATTAATGGAAAAATGGCTATTTGGACTTATTTGCACTTTCAGTTTTTTTCTATATTAACGATGAAATGATGAAGAAATTCAAGTGCTCTCTTTTTGTTTAATATTTTATTCTGCCCTTTAAAATTTATGAAATTTATTTAATTTATTTATGATTTAATTGAATATATTTTAAAAAAATAATTTTTAAAATAAATATAAAGATAATTAGGTCCTTTGAAATTTTAATTTTTTTTCAAACAAATAGATAAGACTTCGAAATTTTTGAATCTCATATATATCTATCTATATATTTGAGAGAGGTGCTTCCATTATCAATATTATTGTTTGCGCATTGATCATACTAACATTTATTTATGTCATTTTGAGGAAGAAAAAAAATTTCAAAACAATTTAAATGAAAGTAGTCGTACATTAAATATAAAGTTAGATATTGTAAAATTTTTAGTAATAATAGTTTTTTTTTTTGTCAACAAGTTTGATCTTTTATCACTTTTTTTAAATAGTAGTCCTTTTATTTTTTCATTTTATAAAATATGTTAATTCAATTTAATTTGATTCAAAAAGTGTAACTTAATCAATTGTTATGTAATTTAGTTTCAATTTGGATATTTTAATTTAATTTAATTTTAAATATGACTAAATATGGATTAATCAATATTTACTTAATTTAATTTTCAATTAGAGGGTCTTAATTTAATTTAGTTTTAAATATGAATTAATCATATGTGACTTAATGTAAGTCAAATTAGTTTCTCTCAATTTTATTGATTCCAAGTTTGATCAATTGCATGAGGAAGTGTAACTTTAATCGATTGTTATTTAATTTATGTCCAAATTTGAATGTCTTAATTTCAAATGACCCCTAAATTTATTTTAAAAAATTTTCATTTAAAATTTAATTATAAAATTGAGTAAAAAATAATATTTTATATTAAGATTCGAATCAAAAACCAAGAAGAAAGCCAAAGATTTCATCTAAACCAACCTGAAACCACTGTAAACCAAAGGAAAATCAACCAAATCCCATTCAGTTAACTGGAATTGAACGAAATCGGAGCGAAAAAGAAAAAGAAGGAAGTCCTTTCTTCTCTCTCCTTGATTTCTCTCTCCCTGTAATCGCAGAGTGCGATTTTCACTGCGCCACCCTCTCCGATCACTGCCGTCGACGATCGGATACAGGACTCGACGAGGGAAGTTCATCGATGGTCTTAGATTGCGAGATGGTAGCCTCCAACGGCGGAAAACTGCGACTGGAAGCTTGCGACGTCGATTGGAGAGATTTCCGATGCTACCTCGCCGTTTCGTCGACTTCAGAGTCCAGTGATGGTCTCAATCGGTTCCTCTCCTTCAGGCGAGCTCTTTCCCTCCACCGATTCCAGTAACGAAGCTTGGAGGAGAAATCGCCATGGCCGGCAGTGACGAAGCTGCTGTTGAGCACCATATGCACAAAAGGAGCATGGATATGAGTTCCTTGGGAAACTTCGAGTCGAACGGTGTAATTCTTGCAAACTTCTGGGTAGTGTAGACTATCCGGCCACCGTGGACGGCGGCGGTTCGGTCACCGGCCGGCGAGACATCCAAGGGGCAGAATTAAGGATTTCGCTCACTGAATACAAATCTGAAATCTGATTTTTGATGGGTATAATTTACAATTCAGTCGTTTAATTTTAGAGTAATTTGCAAATTGAAATTTAAATTGGGTAGTTTGATAAAATTAAACAGATTAAAGATTGAGTGAACTGTGTGGAATTGATAGTACAATTAATTAAAAAATGAAAGTTATCAGACTATGGAAAATTATCAGTATAATAACACAAAAACTAATAAACTGAGTGTAAAGTTAAAATGGAGTCAGTTAATTGTTAAGGACGGAATAGATATAGATAATGAGAATGTGAAACAATGAAAATGGCATATGAGAATGAAATTGTTTGCCGGGAGGATGGACTATAAATTTTATTGCAAATGTAAGGAAAAATTATAAGTTTGGTGTTCGAACTTTTAAAATTTTTCTATTTTAGTATTTGAACAGAAAATATTATTAATTTGGTTCTTAAACTTTTTAAGTTTTACAATTTGATATTTTTGGTAAACTTTCATGTTCGAAATTACAATTGGACAATTGTGAAACTTAATTTTAATATGTTGACGACTACGTGGATTAATTTTTGACACGCCTCATGCCACGTCACCTCCACGTCAGCAAAATTACTTTTCATTTCTTCTATTTACCACTCATTTAATACATTCACACCTACCTAACAACTTATTATATTATATTATTGGCAAAATTATAAGTTTGGTGTCATCCTCTTCTTCCTAAGCTTTAAGGATTTGTCTGTGAAAGCTGGGGAGTAATTAGAAACTAAAAGAATGGATTCTTGCTACTGGAAGATTATTTGCTTTTAAGGTTGATAGAAATCATGATTGTGACTTCTTTGAATAGATTGATCATGTGATGTGCACACAATCTAAGAGCATTATACATGGATTATTAAAGAGAAAGAAGGAGATGGAAATAAAGTTGAAGGAAACAAAAGAAGAGTTAAGGAGAAGCCAGAGATGCATGAAGATACTGTGGTTGTGGCTCATCATTTGTCTGATAATTATTGTATTGAAATGAATAAAAAAGGGGTTTGGGTTCTTCATTAGTGTAGATTACCCGTTTTTTTCTTTTTGTTTGGAGTACATTATGGGTCTATTATTGTTTTTCAAACAGAATATATATTAGTTTTGGGAGACCCACATAAACTGTTTGTAATATAGTTATGTGATGTTGAATGGTAACCAACAATTTTATTTCTAAATTACTTGCCCACCATGTGTTTGATGAAAGTTGTAAAAGAGTAATTGTCTCAATTCTTCAACTCGATTTTCTCTTCCAACTGAATCAAAGAGATTTTTAGAGATCGATCAATCGTGCCCTAACGAGAAGGAGAGGAGAAGAGTTTGGATGCAGTAATTGACAATGATGTTTCAATTTTCTTCTTTTTTTTTTCTTTCTTGCTCACGTCAGGTAGGTTGGGATAAGTGTGGGTGCATTAAATAAGGTGTAAATGGGAGAATTGAGAAGTAATCTTGCTAACATGGAGGTGACGTGGCATGAGGCGTCGCGAAAAATAATTCACATAGACGCTAAAATATTAAAATTGGATTTCACAATTGCCCAACTCTATTTCTGGACATGAAAGTTTATCGGAGACACTAAATTACAAAAATTAAAAAGTTTAAGGACCGAATTGATAGTGTTTTCCGTTCAGACATCAAAATAAAAAAATTTTGAAAGTTCGGACACTAAACTTATAATTTTTCGCAAATGTAATGTTTAAAATTGGGTAGCTCAAATTATAAATAAAATATTGCCTAACTATAACTGGAAAGAAGAGAAATAATTATATTATAAAATAACAAATTGTGTTAAGAAATAAGGAAATAAATTGATGAAAGAATAAATCTATTAAGTAATAAAAAATGTGATTTGTATTTCATTGAAATTAATTAAGTATTAAAAAATAGAATTTTGAGTGATTTTTAAAGAAAAGCAATGTAAAGAGATTTAAGGATTTTTATAGCAAAATTTTATTATATTTATTTAGTAAAATAAATAAGTATATATACATTTGATTTTACTAAATAAGATAAAACTTGTTTTAAATAGAATCTAAAAGTCTAATTTCTAAATTGGTTTGCAAAGTAAAATATGATTTCTAAAAGAAAATCAAGTTTAGTTAAATGGTTTTAATAAATAAATTTAAGCAAGCCTAAAGATTTCATATAATTATTAAAGTAAATAAATAAGATTTCAATAGTTGTTTAAAATAAAGTATGGATTTCAAAATAGTAAATAAATTGTAAAAGATTTAAATTAATTAATTTGCTTAAGCATATGAAAGGTTTTATTTGTTTAATGACTGATTAAGGAAATGAATCAGGTGAAGATTAATTAGAGATATATGAGGATTTATTGGGACTAGATTAAAGATTATTTTAATCTATAAGCTAAGAATTGATCATGAAATTATTATTTGTGATAATTAGATATTTGTGTTATATGACCACTCGATGGAAGGGCTGTGTGAGCAATGATTAATAAATATATTAATTAGATAATATTTGAGCAAATAGAAAATTCTATTTGCTCAGAAATACTATAGAAATGTCAATAAGGTTTAGATAAATTAAAGCGGTCAATACCTAAGCAGGTATATATTAGTTTAATTATTATTTAAGGAAAAGCAATCTATTTAATGTTGTCTTTCCTTTATATTTGTGTTTTATTTGGATCGTTAGAGTTTGTCTACCACTTCAGCTAGTCAAATTACAAATGAAGGCTTGCTCCTTTTTTTATCACTGTGAGTCATAATAAATTATGCATATCATCTAGATACACGTATTTCATACATATATCATACACACTATATAATTTATATACCATTAGTATCCAGTTCTTAACTTCATTGCTATTATATTATCGCTGATATCCATCTTATTATGATTACAACCTTTGATTACATTCATATATTGCATATGATTTATTATACTGGTTGAGTTGTTGAATTAAATGTAATGTGATTATTGTGTTGACATTAGGGCTATGTGAATCACCTGGGTTGAAAGTATGGGCATGGTAAGAATGTTATCAGTGGGTTGTAAGCAGTGGGAGTGGTGCCTCCTTTGTGTACTCAGGATTAAAATGTTTATCATGGAAAACTTTTTTATGAAAAATATTATATTTGAATCTATTTTGCTCGATCAGGGTGGATTCCCTGGGTATATAAGTCACAGAACGATACCATAGATATTAAAAAGCTTGCTTGGGAATGAGTATAGTGATATTAAGGTGATTTCATTGACTAATGACTATTTGATGTGTATTATAATTGCTATTTTTTGTATGTGTTATGATTGACATGTATTTGACTGGACGAGTGTTTATAATAAATTTGAAAAACATTCTATTTGATTGTGTGGGTTATACATTATTTATTATTATTCACTGAGTTTGCAAAAATCACCCCCTTTTTCATAAATTTTTCCAGGATATAGACATATTATTGGTTCATAAAGACTCTACTTCTTTCTTCTCAGAGATTCAATATAATTTTCAGTTCAGACAATGTTAGCATATTTATTAGGTTCCGTAGTTTAAGATGATGAATTTATATTTGGTTATGTAAAAAGTTATAACGTGTTAATAAATAATCATGCGGAGTATTTTAATTCTAGATAATATGAAGAATTTATGACAGCGACAGTTTGTCCATATTATGGTTATTGAGTTAACTACAAAAATGTATTTTTAATAAATAAGTACAAGCCTGAGCCATGAGCTATATATGATATTGAAGCTAGGCTAGAATTACTAACTGATTGATTTTTGACCAATGTCATAATATGAACTTATTGTTTTCAAAGTCAGATGTTTACAGGGACATGTTTTCATAGTTTAGGCTTACTACAGGCTTCAGAGCCCTAGAGCTTACCTAAGTTACAGTGTCGGTGTGACCCATGATTTCGAGTCGTGACATAATTTTAGTTCCAAGTGTGACTTAAGTAACAACTACTTAATTTGATTCTAATTAGGACATGTTAATTCAATTTAATTTTAGGTGATTCAATTTAATTCAAATTAGGTTGTCTAAATGTGACTTAGTTTACTTCATTTAATTTCAATTTGGATGCCTTAATTAATTTGATTTTTAAATGTGATAATTAATAAAGTATAAATTAATTATTTAAAATTTAACACACCAAAATGCATAAAAGAAAAGTCAAAATGACATGTATAGAGATTGATCCTGTAACACCCGCCATTCGGTCCTGAAAGATCAGATGGCATACACGACATTCGGTGCCGGAGACACTGTCTTAACTAATAAATAAATCATGTTATAAATTAGAAGTGAGTAGGAAACCATATGTTTAACAAGTAACTTTTTTTTTTGAAAATGTTTTGGAAAATTTCTACAGAAAAACTGCAAGAATTTCCTCTATAAACTGAGATTGCCAAAACAAATGATAATAAAGCAATTTACAACTCCAAGTCCCGTCAAACTCCAATATATCACATAATGTGGCAACACTTCTTTAATCTCAATGTTATACAAACATTCTAGTATTTCAATTTTGTATCAACTAATGACATTAAAATATATCACAAATCTTAAAATTTCTCCATGCATTACTAACTTAAGAATTATTCTTACATCCATCCATTGAATAGATTACATACATATCTCCTTAACATAAGCTTAAATAATTAAACATTAAACTCACATAACTTACATAATTTATATAACTCAATTAATATATCCTCTTTTAATTAATAATTATACATGACATATACTCTTAAATTTATTTTTATTACCAAATTCTACAACTACCAAGAATGTCCTTCAACTCTGATGCTACACTCTGGATCTTCAAACAACACCCATTGTCCTTAGCCAACGCGTGATAAAAATCAACGCACTGAGTATATAAGTCAGTGGTGCTCATAAACATATAAAAATTCATGTTGCACTAGCAACATCTCTTAAAATATAAGTCATAGAAATTACACAATCTTAAAATGATAATAATCAGCCATATAAATACCCTTTTAAAACATAAAACTTTACTTTTAAATAATCAAAAGAAATCAAAATTATCATAAAAATAAATCTTAAACTCATATAGAAATTATAATTCACTTTAACATAATTTATGAAAAACACTTATTATTTAAGAACATATAATTCTAAACCAAGATTTTGATAAAATCAACTCTTATAATCCTTACGTTGTCCTTATAGGGCTACCATTTAAAAACATAAATATAAGAAATCTCATATTTATTAAGTGATAAGATAACAACCTTATAAAATACAATTTTGTATACATATATCTTTACTTTAAACATAAATGATATCATAAAAACTCAATCTTATATCTCTTACAACATTTATATAGGACTCATATACACTTAGGAAAAACATAAATAGATTAGATTCCATAACATATCATATTTGGCCTTAGGTCGCCAACAATATCATATTTGGCCTTAAATCACCAACTATATCGTAAAAGCTTCAAAAGCCTACTTATATATAATAAGCACGTCCACTTAATATAAGACATCCAGAGCCTAGCATATGGTCATAGCTTAATAACGTAATGGCATCAAAGCCGAGCATGCTCATCTTACATTTCAACCAAAGTATACAAGAGCCCAAAATCATATCATACCACATTTCAACCAAAGTATACAAGAGCCCAAAATCAAATCTTTTATCTTAATTCATAATATTTCTTATAAACCTTCTCATCATAAATCATTTCATAACTTAAATATTTTTACTTTAAATTTGCTTAACTTACAATTTAGTAAATTTTCCATATTTTCACACTTAGGCATCAAAACTTATATTTCCAAAATATTTATTTAACTTAAACATATTTTCCTCAACTTCATTAAAACTTATAATGTGTAAAATTTACCATTTTACATGCTTATGAAATTCAAAGCTTACACATTCAAAATGCATAACTTATTATATCATGAAGGAACTAAAATCAATGTTAAAAGGGTAAAAATCATGCCTTACCATCCTAAGGTGATTCGGTCCCTCATGTTGTAATACCCCTAAATTTTTATTTCAAAATAATTCTCATTTAAATTTAATCGTTAAATTATAAGCCAATAATATTACGGCACGTAATATTATCGGGACCGAAAATCATTTTGGTTTGCCCTAAAATTAATCGAGTAACCGTTAATCAAATTAAAAATTGGACCAATATTTTTTTTTTATTGGACCGAATTAATTTAAATTAGACCCGAGTCGGATATTTTTGAAAAATACTGTGCATTACTATTTTTTTCTTCCCGACAATCTAACTCGGACGGTTTGTTTTTATTTAATAATTTTAAATTTTTTTTTTTTCTTTTTCTTTTTCTTTTTCTTTCTTTCTTATCTTTCTTTTCCATTTCTTTCTTTTTATTTTCTTCTCTCCTTCTCCATCGACAACTCCCTCACTCTCAACACTCTCTTGCTGACCTTCATCTCTCTCTCAGT
>CANUEX010213627.1:0-18228 GCA_948099535.1 Jatropha multifida | reverse complement strand
CGATTCGGGTCTAATTTAAATTAATTCGATCCAATTAAAAAATATTAGTCCGTTTTTATTCAACTAACGATTATTCAATAAATTTTCGGGCGAACCAAAATGATTTTCGATCCCCATAATATTACGTGGCGTAATATTATTGGCTAAAAATTTACAATTTAAATTTAAATAGAAATGTTTCGAAATAAAAATTTCGGGGCATTACATTTTAAATAAGTAATAATTTTTAACCTTAAAAAGGTATCTTTAAGTGATCTAATAAAAAAATTTCAAATTTAAAATATAGATATAAATAATGATATATTAATTTTAAAATATAATTATGAAATAGAATTTTTTAACATTTAGATAATAAAATTAAGTTTTAATTTCAACTATAAATGACAAGGTATCTCAATTCTTTTTAATTTATTAAATGTATTTATTTTTAACTCAGATTCCTTTGTAATTTAAAATTTATTTATTGAATTTAATATTTTTTTTCTTTTTTTTCCCTTTTAAATCAATGATGTAAACGTTGACCTTGCTATATATATAACTTCAAAAGAGATTTCTCTTTGTAAATGGTAAAATAATAATAATAATAATAATAATAATAATAATAACAATAATTATACTTATATTTCTCTCTTCAATTTATTAATTTTAATGAAACTTTGTTAAAACTCAAATAATCAAATTATATTAAATTGTATGCAATAAACCAATAAATAGACATGTGTATGTGTTTGTATATATATATATATATATATATATATATATATATATATATATATATATATAAAATACATTTAAAAAAATATAATACATAAATGGATTTCCAATTAGCTTTTCCTTTCCTTCGTCTCCACCAACATGATGTTTCTCATACCTTTACTTACACACATACAACAATACATACTATG
This sequence comes from Jatropha multifida, assembly GCA_948099535.1. Taxonomy (NCBI): domain Eukaryota; kingdom Viridiplantae; phylum Streptophyta; class Magnoliopsida; order Malpighiales; family Euphorbiaceae; genus Jatropha; species Jatropha multifida. Next base: position 17,323 of record CANUEX010213627.1, on the reverse strand, counting down.
GGTAATAGGTAACAAAAAAAATATTATTAAATAAATAAAGAATAAAGAAAAGAGAAATCATAGGATACATAAAAAAATCATAAAAATTACACAAAAAAATGAACAAATAAAAAAAAAGAAGAAAAAATGGATCAAAGAATTAATATTACCTTAATCAAAGAAGAGACAATGGTTAATCTGAATTAAAGTTGCTATAGTCATCTATATAATATCACATAGATAAATAAATAAACACAGCAATTAGAATTTGCAAAACACAATCAAAATTCAAAGAATTAAAAAGTAACCAAAAAAAGAAAATCAATAATTAGAATTGATTAATATGGAGGTTTATATATATATATATATATATATGAAAAAAATGTTTAAAGATTTTATAAGTTTTAATTTCAAAATTAAAAATTTGAAGTATTAATTATTGAATATTTTGGATATAAGTATATATTAGATTGAAGATATACAAGAAAAGAAATGTTTAAAAAAATTAATCAAAAAATTAAAAAATTTGTATAGAAAAAAAGAAAAAAGGAAATGTTCATAGGATAGAATGCCAAGTAAGCTTTTTGAAAAATTTTTTTACTTCAAGATTATATATATGTATATTCAAGGGAGTAGAATTTCGCAATGAAAATTTTCAATTTAATAATTTTAAAAGTCCAGTTTCATATAAAAAACTAGTCACAAATCCGCGCTTCTAGCGCGATCTTTATAATATGCTATTTGAATAATTATTGTTATTTCTTCTAACTTATAAATTTACCAAAATTAAGAATACTAATAATTGAAATTATTTTTAGATAAAAACTCAAAAATCAAATACCATTTATTTAATTAATATTTTTATGTAGTTAATAATTCCTTATTTATATAATGTCTTTGATTTGATATATTTTTAGTGTACAATTAAATATGATAATATTTTTAAATATACACATCAATTAAATTTTTAAATATTTTAATAATATTTTTCATTGACAATGTTCAATTTTCATCCAGTATATCTAAAGGGTTAAACATATGCAAAAGTTCTAAATTAAATTAGTTTGACTCTATACCACTTTCTAAATTAAATTGATTTTACTCCATAACATTTTAAACTTAAATGAGTTCCAATAACTATAAACATTAGATATGATCGATCATATTCTATAATTAATAATTAGTTGAATGTAAATAAAAAAATAAATTAACTATACATTTAGAAAGAAACATAAAATAGGATGCATTAAAAAAAAAACATTTACTTAGCTGCAATAACAACTCCAAGAGCAAGAAAATTTAGAACCTAAATACCTTCTCAACAAATTTTTTGAGAGGTGACCCATAAAATTTTGAAAATGAACAAATGGTACCATATGTATTACTTATTTGATTGCAAGTCGTATATCTTAGCTTTTAAAAAGGTAAAAAGCATTATTATATGTAACATTCTTTGAACAAAAATAATATAAAACATCATATTATAGTGTTTTATAATTATATTTTTTTGAAAACATCTAAATATTACATACATATAATGTTAATTAGATATATATATAAAAGCCTGCAACCTACCAATTGTCAAGAAAAAAAAAAGAATCTATAGATATCCTATAAAGATACATTAATCATAAAATGAAATAAACATCATTATTTTGTTTCAGTAAGTGAAATACATTTTTGGATAACTTAGTTTATTTACAACTTTTAATGTTGCGTGCAAATATTGTAGTATCTACTCAATATTGAGAGGAACATGGTCTTCTCTTATTTATTTGCAATCCCTAATTGCACCTCTTCGCCATCCTCATTTTTTTACAAAAATACTTACCTTTTCTATATTTCAAATCAGGCAAAACATAAACCCCAAACTGTAATTTTCTAGCTCTCTTATACAGGCGCAATTAATCATAAGACCAAAGGTACAGGTAATAGTTCAATAATCTAGCATCCCACATTCTAGAAAGGTTAATGGCTAATGCATAATTCTTGAAACGTAAAAATTAAGTCTTTGGCATTTTCATATACTTCAAAAACTTGATCAAAAGAAAGATATGTAAGGAGATCAAGTGGCAAAAATTAAAAAAAAATAATAGAGTAGAGTTATCGAAGTCGATTTGATAATTCTTTCAAATTAAATTTATTTTCCAATACTCTAAAATCAACCATTCACATATTCTTCAACCTGGTCAAATCAAAATATAAATATAATATTATTAATCTTACTTGCAAAATCAAAATATAAATATAATATTAAAATCTATAAATAAATTTAGAACAACAAAGAAAATAAAAAGAATAATAAAAACCAAAGAAATAAAAAAGATGCTATTATTTCAATTTAAAAATTAAGCTAATAATTTAAGGAATTCAAATAAATATTTATATATAGATAAGGTTCAGTAATTTAAATTATTTAATGTGAATATGTTTTTAATGTTCCAATTTGTCATTAGATAGTAATCATGAATCACATATTATGTCTTATTTTATTCTTTTTAAATCGATTAAATTTTAGATTTATCTCATAGTAATTTTTTTCAAATTGATATTATAATTATTTCGATTAAATTTTTTATTTATCTCATAGAAATTATTTTTGAAGTGATATTATAATTGTTGTCGTTTTGGATCGATATTTTAATGACTTAAAAACTTAATGAAACCAATCAAAAATGAAAAATTAAACATTGATTATAGAGAAAAAAATAAAATAAAGAAACAAAAGTAGTTTATTTATAGAGATGAAAGTTATTTAAGCAAATAAAAATTTGAATATAAAACTAATAACAATAGGAAAAAACATCTATCGAAACATATAAAACTACACACAGAAGCAACTCTTTTTGTTATGTTATTCTTCACCTAGCTTTATATTGACTATGGCTGAAGTCAAACTTATTATTATATGGACAATATTTTACTGCTTGGCTTGCTGGAATGTTGCATGGGTAGCAACCAACTCAAGTTCTTCACCAAAATTCTCAGTCCTTCTCTACTTTGGTGATTCTTTAACAACTATATCAAGACAGTGATCAAGAAGGTTGGAATTTAGTGCAAGTGATTATCAAGATTTTCTACTTAACAGGCTACAAAATTTTGCTAAGTTAAGAATCCTGCTTTGTACTGTTGGAAGTGCTGCTTCTTTAACAAATTCAGGACAATAATGATGAGTAATATGTTCAATAGTATATTGGGCTTGATGATCAAATATAATGAAAAGAAAAGTAGGAAAAGAAGTAACCTTTCATTAAAGGCTTTCCAATCTTTCTTTCACCAAGCTTTAGCTGTCAAAAATATATATATCAAACTCTATTTCTGAGATATATGCAACTGACAAATCCAAGAAAACATACTTACAAGAATAAGTTGAGAATATGAATAGTAAGCACACCTGGATGGTAACAGGAAATTCATCGGTAAGTCAGGAGAAAAGAAAAGATAAAACTAATTGATAGTAATTATATACACCTTTAAAATCAAGTATGGCCGTCATACTTACATATTGTGAATGTAAAATCCAAGCTTTGAATTATATTAAAGGCTACCTGATAAATTTGTCACAGAAAGACTAATTTATCATCATAAAAATAACATACCAATATACAATAATTCATTACAAAACAACATCACAGATCTCGGCAAGAATACCAAAATTCTATTCAAGGAGCCTTGAAAAGTAAAGCTCTTAGATCTCTGCATATCTCCATTGTTGTTATTTTTAGTAGAAACAAAAGAAGGAGAAGAGGAAGAATAAGAAGAAAACTCCCATAGAAATTCATAGGAAGTATCCATGAAACTTGTAAATTAAGGTAGATTAATGTATGGCAACGTCTTCAGTTAAAATAAACCTACCTAGATTTTAAAGTTTGAAAGTTAAAATTTTAGTTGGATTAGATTAGATAATTAGATTAGATTATGTTTAAAAAATTAATTTGACCAATCAAACTATAGAAAAATATAGAAAAAATTCTTAAAAAAAGAAAAATAGAAAGTTGGATAGGGAAAGAGCTTTTCTCTGTTTCAGCTTTCATATATATATATATATAGATAGATATTACACGTCAATATTATTTTTCTACGAATAGATATGGGCATTTGACTAAGGAGTGTTATAGTTGTCCTAAAGATTTAAGCATCTAACATTCAAATATTTATTTTAAATTATTGGGATTAAATTTGATGATGGAAATTATATAGCTAGAACGAAGACAGAATATGCCTTCAGAAAAAATTTATCCCATAATTTTTAAAATTTTTTAGGTGGAGATTAAATTTTGAATACGGCTTGAAAATCTATCAAATTGAATAACTGTGCAATTATGAAGTTTGCAATATGATTTTGAATTTAAATGAAGAGCCAAATGGCTACCTTTCTTTTTTTGGATATAAAGACAGGCATTTGGAATTTCCAAAATACAAGAGAAGTGCAGAAAAAAAATATTGTCTTATACTTAAGCTATGGAGAGCTTATTCTTGAAAATTCAAATTGTATTCTTTTGTGAGAGTTCCTTTTGTAATCTCATTTATTCTCTTATTGAAATTGAGCATTTGATTGTGAAGGTCCTATTATATGGCACAACCCAAAAGGGGGGAAATTGAATTTTCTAAAATTTAACTTTTAAACCAAAGATCAAAATTAAAAAGTCTTTATAAGAGTGAGTTTTGTCACAGTTAAAACTTCATTATAAAGCTATAAAAGTTAGAGTATAGAGTACTGACTCAGATTCAGATTTCTCTTATATATATAAGAACAAATTAGAACTGGAGAAATCATGAATAGAAGTTAAGAATTTTAATGTTTCCACAAAGACAAAGCTTTTGCACATTTAGAAATACAAAACATTAACAACTTTTAATCTATAAAAAATAAACAGATGCGTGTATAGAGCAAGTGTAATCAAATAATATCTCAAAGTAAAAATAAGATAAATAAAGATTTATAGTGGTTCGATACTAACCTGCTTGCATCCACTCCTTAATAACTCCTCTTGAGATTCTCCACTATGTATATCTTTTAAAGGGTAAGAGACAAACCAACATTACAAAGGAAATGGATCAAATTCCTAGATTTAACCTTTAATATGCTAGATTTACAAAGTTCTAATCAACTTCTACCCTTCTGTTTTATAAAGAACAGAAAACTCAAATTCAAGACATTAAAATCTCACTAAAGAAGAAGGTTGCTTGATAACCCTTATAACATAGCTTTTCAACCTAAGCTATATACAAATGTTTTTCATTTAAAACATCTAGTCTACAACAGATTAGAACAAATCTATATAGACAGAGAAATAGATTATAAGCACAGGAAGAACAAAAGAGAGATTGAACTAAAGTTAAGATCAAAACTGCTCTTCAAAAGAGTTGTTATAAATTTCTTTTCTTATTAAAATTTTTCAATAAACATAGAGAAGAAAAGAAATAAGAGGATTGAGTTGAAGAGAAAAGCCTAAAGCCTTAGATATTTTGAAATTTGAAAACTTTAACCTTTTATTCTTGATTTTCAATTTTGTAGAGGAAGGGTTTTATACTTAGAAAAAATATTTTCCTATTAGACATGCAATGTTAAAACATCTTTAAGGAAGATATTTTTCTGATATTGACGGTTAAAAGGGAATGGTTTGGAATGGTGTTGAAAAGCTGTTAGCCATTCATTTGTACTAAAATAAGAAAGATTGGATAGGTGATAGTCGTTATTAGAAAAACCAATAAGCTTTTATAAAAAATTGTTAGTTATATCAAAACAGAACATAATTTTTTTTTTTTTTGCAAAAAATCCCTTTTGATTTGATAAAACCTTCAAAACTTTTGCCTATACCATTTTGTATTTCGATTAACGTGAAACACAAACTACAAAGGTATTTTCCCTCTAAAATTTTTTACTCAAAAGATTTCAAAAATAATTTTTTGAAATAGAGGTTTAAAATAAAGAATTTGTGCTTATAATAACATAAGTATCTCTATCATACATTAATCCTAATAACTAAGATAAACTAATCAAAATAATCTTCACTTTATTTTCATAGTCTTTAATAATCTTCTTTGAGTCTTTGAGTCATAGGAATAAGAAATCTTAATTTCTTTATCATCTAATATGCATAAAATACTTTAGCACATACATAATATTAAATTTATTTGGTTTGTTAATCATCAAAATCTTTAGGGGATTTGACCTTGAGCCAACTAATTATATACTCTTGATTTATCTCGAAAAAGGATTAATGTATTTGTAAGAAGTTGTAGTTAGTAGAGGATTTCAAGTAGGGTCTTGAAAAGTGGATGTAGACACGATATTTGCCAAACAATTATAAATAGTTGTTTGCTCTTCTTTTCTCTTCCCTTTCTCATTTTGATTTTTTATATTTTTTTAAGCAAAATCAAAAACCTGCCAAATTCCATATATATTAACTCAACTCACAACCCCCCTCTTAGGTTACTATTAACATATAATAATTATTAATTTATTTCTAATCAGGAAATAAATTAGGATTTTAAATCCTTATCTAATACGGACTATCTGGACTCCAATATAAATACTCAAAATTTACCCTAAAATTGTGTCAACCATAATCAATCTCTCCTAAAATTCTGACAGATTAACAATTGGTACGGTGAGCGTGGAACACACCTTCAACCTCTCTTCAACCCTAGCTAGCCCCTAATTCTCTATTCATCATGGCTACCGACCCAACTGAAAACCCAAACACTGAGAGCCAAGGGAATGACCATGGTGAACCTGGCTAGCAAATCACCTCACTCTTCCACCTATAACTGATCCTCAAGTAGCAGTAGCCTTGGCCCAAGCCTATTCTCAATTCACCACTGTATTAAAAGGCATCTTGGAGAGCTCGACACCTAATGGTGATCCCACTCTGCCTCCCAAACCCATAGACGCTCTCCTCAATGAAGGAAAAGTTCATCCACCTTCTCCTAAGGACTCAACTCACTCCCTCTCCGACCGATACCAAGAAGCAGAGTCAAAGCCTATCAACCACCATGATTAGGAGGTTAACTGCACTCAGATATTGGATGAGGCGAACCTCAGGGATGTATTGAAGGAGCTAGTACGGGAGTGTACGGAATCAAAGGAGAACGGAGATTATGGCTTCTGCCAAGACTCGCCATTATCTCCCACCATCTTGGCCACAACCTTTCCACCTAAATTCAAGCTCCCCACCTTTCAATCTTATGACGGTTATACCAATCCCAGAAGCCACCTGGCCACTTTTTGAACCATAATGTATTTACAAACTTGCTTTGAAGATTTGATGTGTAAGGTATTTCCAGTCACCCTCAAGGGTGCTACGCAAGAGTGGTATCAAACGCTTAAAATAGGGTCCATCCACTCTTTTTCGCAGTTAGCCATGACATTTCGAGCTTGTTTTAAAACCTGTATCTCATCCAAGAAAATTTCATCCGATTTGGTGGATTTGAAAAGAGAAGAAAGAGAAACCTTACGGTAGTATGTGGCTAGATTTCAAAAGGTGGCGATGCAAGTGCAAAACTTGAATGATGAAGTGGCGGTTAGTGCAATGGCCAAGAATTGCAAGTACAGTAAGCTGTTTGAAAGTCTGAATATCGACCCACCGTTAACTTTTGCTGAACTCATGATAAGGGCTCACAAATATACCAAGCTGGATGAAGCTGATGAAGTCCAACAGCAACATAAGTCAACCAAGGAGGAAAGATACAGGTCCAAAAGGCACTCACCTCCTAGGGGCAGACCCTCGCTAGGGAGAAGATCGTCCATCCGACCTCTTTGAATGAGCTATTCCATCCGAACTCCATACTCCAGAAGTGGCGAGTTTCTACAAGATACAGAGTTCACCCCAGTGAATAAACCTTGTTCGAAGATCTTGTCATGGATCAAAGAATAGGGTGATCAGATCCCATGCTTTTATCCTAAAAAGATGAGGGAGGATTCAGCAGGTCATAGGGCTAGGAGCAAATATTACGAGTTCCATAGGGATGTGGGCCATGAACTGATGCTTGTTGGTAGTTGAAGAAGGAATAGAGCGTCTCGTGCAAAAAGGCGAGCTAAAGCAATTTGTGGGGGAAAGTAAGTGAGATGAAGGATAATCGAGCAAACTTGATAAGGGTGTTCGGACCGTGGGGACCATTCACACCATATTTGGTGGTTCAGCAGGTGGTGATAGTAACTCAGTGAGGAAGCGGAGAGCTAGGGAGATATACTCTATCCTACCACAACAAAAGCTTAGCCCAAGACCACTAATATCGTTCTCTGAAGCCGACGGTGAGCATATCCGAGTGCCATATAATGATGCCTTGGTAATCAAAGGTGCTTTGGCAAATTTTTTGGTGAAGAGAATCTTAGTAGATGGAGGCAGTGCGATTAATATGATAATTATGGAGGTATTCAAGGCTCTCAAATTAGATCCAACAAAACTCAAGCCTATCTAGACTCCTCTTGTTGGCTTAGTTGGCAAGCCAGTTTAAGTGGCAGGAGCAGTGGAGATAGATATAGAGCTCAGTGGAGAGGATTCTTCAAAGAAGATAAAACTGGAATTCATGGTGGCAGACATCCAGTTCCCATATAATGCCATGTTGGGAAGACCTACCTTGTATGAGCTAGAAACAGTAACATGCATCAGGTACTTAACTATGAAATTTTAGTCAGATGAGGGCAAAGTGGTGGCTGTGAAGGGTGACCAGAAAGCAACAAGAGAGGCATATGTAGTGGCTCTAAAGGGCCTGCCATTAAGCCTAACAATCATGTGGGTGCTAGAGGAAGAATCAATTGCTCAACCCACAAAACACCCTCCTTTTGATATTCCTAGGCACAAAGGGGATTCAGGTCCTGAGCTGGTGGGCGAATTGATCACATGGGAGATAGAGAAAGGGAGGCACAAAAAACTAGGAGTTGATTTGCCGAGCGAAGTGCAAGAGAGCATAAAGGCAGTCTTGAAGGATTAATGTCTAAAGTTTTGCATGGTCTGCAGAAGATATAGTGGGGATTAGTCCCAATATCATCTCTCATAAGCTCAGCATAGACCCAAGCTCTAAGCCTGTTAAGCAGAAGAAACGAAATCATGGCTATGAAAGATAACAGGCCATCGTGGCGGAGGTTGATAAACTTTTGAAAGCGGGTTTCATAAGGGAAGTAGAGTACCCAGAATGGCTGGCGAACGTGGTCCTTGTGCCTAAATCCAATGGGAAGTGGAGACTTTGTGTTGACTTTATGGATTTGAATAAAGCTTGCCCAAAAGATCCCTACCCCTTACCTAACATTGATTAGTTGGTTGACTCAGCAGCTAGATATGAGGTGTACAGTTTTGTAGATGTGGCAACAGGGTATCACTAGATAAGAATGAACAAACTAGATGAAGAAAAAACCAGTTTCGTCAAAGACCGAGGCATTTATTGTTACCAAGTTATGCCTTTTGGGTTAAAAAATATAAGGACAATGTATTAGAGGTTGGTCAACAGCATTTTTAAAGAACAAATTGGATGAACGGTAGAGGTGTATATTGATGACATGATAGTGAAGAGTATCCAAGCTATTGAGCATCCTATAGACCTGCGAGAAGCATTTCAAATTCTAAATAAGTTCGGCATGAAGCTCAACCTAAAAAAGTGCACTTTCAAAGTAAAAGCAGGAAAGTTTTTGGATTTTATTATATCTCAGAGAGGAATAGAGGTGACCCTAAGAAAATTAAGGCAATCTTAGAAATGAGACCGCCCGCCAATATTCATGAAGTTCAGCAGCTAAATAGTACGAATAACCGCCCTTGGAAGAGTTATTTCTTGTTCGGCCAAAAGGTGCATGCCATTTTACCAGACGTTGAAACAGTTTAGAAGTTTCAAATGGGACAGCCAATGTTAGCTCACCTTCGAGCAGATTAAAGAATTCTTATCCTCCACTCCACTCCTAAGTAGAACCAGGAAAGTTGAGCCTTTATATTTATACCTTACAGCTATTGAGAACTATGTTGCTTTTGTGCTACTCAGAGAAGAAGGTAGTGAGCAATACCCTATCTATTATGTGAGCAAAGTCCTTAGAGGAGCTGAGCTGCGGTACCCATGTGTAGAGAAGTTGTCTTTTGCTGTCCTTACAGCGACAAATCGCTTGTGCCATCATTTCCAATCACACACCATAGTTGTCCACACAATCCATCTATTAAGAAAGGTCTTGCACCAAGTTGAAACTTCAAGAAGGTTAGTGGAATGGTCAATTAGGTTGGGTGAGTTCAACATTAGGTATGAATCTTGTACCGCAATGAAGGCATAAGTATTAGCTGATTTTGTGGCTGAGTTCTTTGGTGAAGGCCAAACAAATGATCCACAATCTATAATACCGAACCTCGAGGGTGACATATGGAAACTTCATACAGATGGTGCTCTAGGAAACCTAGGAGCAACAGTAAGAGTTGTCCTACAGGGGCTAAGGAAGATAAAGGTACAGTATGCAACTCGCTTAGATTTTCTAACAACTAACAATGGAGCGGAGTATGAACGTTTGGTCACAGGACTCGTGTTGGCTCTTGAGGTACGACCTCTAGTCCTTCACATCTTTTTGGACTCACAGCTTGTGGTAAGCCAAATTATAGGTGCATTCATGACCAAGGAACCAAACCTAGTTAAATATCTTTCTTTGGCCACATCCCTCCTAAACAAGCTAGAAGAAAGCAGAGGTACTTGGAAGTTATTATAGATAGAAAGGACAAGCAATAAAGAGGCAGATGCCATAACCAAAGCTGTTTCATGAGGAGAAACCCTAGCAGAAGGAGTCATAGTTGAACAACAGGACTTCCTGAGCTTTGAGAAACAAGAGGTCCTGGTCACCCAAAACAAAGATAGTTGGATGAACCTAATAGTAGATTTTTTGCAAAACAATGTTCAGCAAGAAAACAAATAGGAAGCCATCAAAATTTGTTGAAAAGCAGTGAACTATGCACTGGATAATGGAGAACTATATAGGAGATTGAAATCACATCCTTGGGCCAGATGTGTAACCAAGAAAGATGACAACTATGTTATAAGAGAAATATACAACGGAGTGGGAGGGGCTCATGAAGGCTCGGATGCAACACTCAGGAAGATCATATTGACAGGGTATTATTGGCCTACTATGAAAAATGATGTTCGCCATTATGTTCGTTACTATAGGACATGTCAAAAATATAATAGAGTGCCTAGGCAACCCTCATCAGAGTTACAGTTGATAGCCTCAACTTGGCCTTTTGCTCAGTGGGGAATAGACATCCTAGGACCTTTCCCTATAAGAACTGCTCAAAGGAAATTTGTGGTGGTTACAATTGATCATTTCTCTAAGTGGGTAGAAGCAGTGGTCCTTAGCACCATTACACCAGCTCGGATCATTAGTTTCTTCAAAAACATTGTCATCTTTAGGTATGGGGTACCTCACAAGATAGTCACTGATAATGAGAAGCAATTCAACTCAAGAGCCAGATCTTTTTACGAGGAGTGGCACATCAGTTTACACTTTACATCAGTAGCTCACCCACATACCAATGGCCTTACTGAAGTCACCAACAGAACCATCTTGCAAAGGCTGAAGAAAAGGCTAGATAAAGAAAAGGTCAACTGGGCGGACGAGTTGAATAGTGTGTTGTGGGCATACAGGACGACACCTAGGCAAGCAACAGGGCAAATGCCATTCTCCTTAGTGTACAGAGCAAGCAATGATACCAGTGGAAATTGGCTTACCCTGCCGAAGAACCAAGTAATACGATGAACTGGAAATTGGCTTACCAAGTAATACGATGAACTGCAGCCCGAATTGAGGCATATAAGCAAAGGGTAAGGCAATACTTCAATAGAAGAGTCAAAGCTAGGCAGTTCAAAGAAGTTGATATGGTCTGGCGAAAGGCAGAAATCACTAAAGGCTCAGTAGGAGTTAGAAAGCTTGGGCAGAATTGGGAAGGACCTTATGAAGCATCAAAACAAATAGGACCAACTACCTATAAGCTGAGGAAAGTTGAAGGAGTTGAACTCCCCAGAACTTGGAATGCTAACAATCTCAAGCGAGTATATTGTACTTATTCACTTTATAATTTGTAAAAAGCTTTTTTATCCAAAGTAATAATATGATAAGACCTTAAGTTTTTTCACTTGATGCATCTTGTCCTTTAAAAATATCAAGGGACACGAAGCATCAAGTTTTTCCTAAAGGATCTTACTTAAAAATTTTTTCTGAGCTCTATATGCAGCTATCAGTTCACCAGTGGCCTAAGCGGCCCACACCTTTCTCTGTCCAAAGGCACAGTTCATCAATTGCCTAAGTGGCCCATACCTTTTCTCCATCCAAAGGGACAACTTGCCAAAAGGCCTAAGCGGCTCACATTTCTCTCCATCCAATAGGATATCTCACCAAAAGCCTAAGTGGCCCACACCTTTCTCCGTCCAATAGGACAGTTCACCAGAGGCCCAAGACCTAGCCAATAAAATAAAGTTCACCAATCATTCTTGCTAAATTAGCATATTGAAGTGAAAATGTTAGTCACTTAAGTCATTAAGATGTTATTTACCAAGTTTCTTTCTGTTAAGACAGAAACCTCTTATAATTATATTTACCAGTAACTAGCATAGATAACAACATCAATTTAGATCGCCAAACATTATTCAGCAATAATATGTTTGAATAGTAGAATAAACAGGAAAAACTAAGTAAACATAAGAGACTGAAGGATTAAACATTTGATTTTCATTAAATTAAAAAAAAAGAAGTTTTATAGGTACATATATACATGGAAGTCCTACACTGACTACAAAAACTACACTAACTCCTACTCGCCTTGCTTTGTAGGAGCAGGTGAACTAGCTCCAGAAGAGCTAAGGCAATCCCCATCCCCATCCCCTTCTTCCTCGTCATTTGGCTAAACCTCGTTCTCCCAGTCCCAATTAGCATCTAGTTTCCTCTCACGCAATCCAGCCAGAATCTTGGTATTATGAGTTGTGATTTCAGCTTTATGGCGATCCTCTTGCTCTTCCATAGACTTCGCCACATCCTTCAGAGCGATGTCCATTTCATTCTTGCACCTTTAGCTTGATAATACCAGACTTTAGTTTTTGCAAATGATTATACTAGAGAGTGTTTGCATTGACAACCTGAAACAAGCACTGGTTCAAGTAGTCAGTATTTGCTCGGTCATCCATATGATCGAAGTACCGAACGTCGGTAAGAAATAGACAAGCGCAAGCTAACTCCCTACTAAGACCATCATCTTGAACACTGCAATCCGACCCATACCTATTAATGAAATAGGATTAGAGGTCACAAGCCTTAGTGCAAGGAGGAGGAGGAGGAGGAGCTGAACTGGGGTTTTGATGCGAGGCAGAGGCAGGCGTCTCCCTCACCCTCTTTCTTGATGGTTCGGTTGGATGAGGAGGTACAATAGTTGGTTCAATAGAGGGCTTGACAGCTTGTTCGGATGGCATTGCCTCCATAGTAGGTTCTCCAGGAGGCATCTCCCCTGAATGCCCAGTTGAAGCTCACTTTTTTATTGCATTGGCGATTTTGGACATCTTAGAGCTTTGTACTTTTTTAAGCGCCATGATTTCACAAAAATAAAAAATAAAATAAGAAATATTATTTCTAAAAAACTTAGTCAAAAACACCTAAAGAACAGGAAATACCATAATTAGAAGAGTTCGGCCTAACAGGCTCGCTAGGCGAGCGGATGGGATAACTATTAGCTATCACCTTCCTTAAATCTACACATCCGAGCCCCCTAGACTTTATTAAATCTGCAACCCCTCGGTCATTTGGAATCCCGAATCCTCTAGATAACTTCACTATGAAGAACTTGGACTTCCAATTCTTCAAGGAGGAGATCTTTGATTTCTTGGCAAAGATATTGCAGTTCGCCTTTGCCTGAAGAAAACAGTGATCCTCAGAAGGGCCATCAGAGAAATGATATAACTCCCGAACTGCGCTGGCGTTCAAATTATTCCTGTCCGCCTTAGCTAGGGCGATCACGGCATAGAGGAACCTCAAGCCGTTCGGATGGAGTTGGCTTATAGTTATCTGGTAATCATTGAAAAATGATTTTAAGGGTCCGAAAAGGGGGAGCTGAACCCCCAAACGGAAGCTCTCCTCATATAGCATAATGCAATCCTTGTCCACAGGAGAGTTAATCCACATATCCTTTAAAGGGCGAATCAACTGGTATTCAAAGGGAATGTTGTATGAGCAATATATGTCTGGGAGCTCGCCCTCATCTATGCTAGAAGGTATGTCCACCACTCTAACATTTTCCTTCCTCCCCCTTGCCTCCTCTTGACCTAAGTCTGCCTCCTCATGAGGCTCACCGACAGGGTGCTAAGAAGGCTCGCCTTTGGGGTGCTCAGATATTATTTGGATATCTTCACTACTGGAAGAACTTATACTCTCAATCGAACGATAAAGGAACTATAAACACAAGGAAGAGAAAGAAGAGAACATACTAAACCTCATGATTCCTAGAGAGAGAGAGAAGTTCTAGAGAGAGAAGCTCTGGATAGTAAGAGATGGTAAGGGTAACAAATGAAAGTGAAAATGGCCTTTATATAAGCCAAGTGAGGCAGGCGAAGAGTCACCTCAATTAATGAGGCAACTCATCATAAACCCATACGCCTCGATCTCCATGGCAAGGCTATAATGACCTGCCAAAATGTCACTTCAAACTCCTTTTTAATAAATAATAATAATAATAATAATAATAATAATAATAATAATAATAATAATAATAAGCAGAATAAAAGAATCATAATAAATAATTACAACTGAAACCCTATAAGCTTAACATTTGGACATAAATGACTAAATAACCGATGGGGACAACTGTTAATATATGATAATAAATTATGAATTTATTTCTAAACAGAAAATAAACTAGGATTCTAAATCCTTATCTAATACGGACTGTCTGGACTCTAATATAAATACTCAAAATTTACCCTAAAACCGGGTCAACCACAATCAATCTCTCCCAAAATTCTAACAGATTAATAGTTACCTATAAGGAACAACAAGTGGTATGAGAACCTTGTTTCCTTAATTTAAAGACTTAATCATCTTGGAGCGAAGATTATGAAAACCTACAATTAACAAGCTCAAGGGGTCCAATCCATAAAAAAGCATCTATATTTTGATAGTGGGGAGGTGAGCATATCAAGTTGTGAGGATGACTCTTGCTTTATTGCAAGAAACAACATTTGCTTCATGGTGTAACACCCACCGCCCAATCCCGGAGGACCAGACGATGAATGCCACGTTTGGTGCTGGAGCACCATCTTATCCTACTCATTATCTTTAGATCATATATTAGAGGTGGCTAAGTTTTCATAAGGAGGCAAGCATTTTTTTTAAATAAGGTTTTAAGAAAATTCCTATGAAAAATTCACAAGAGTTTCCCCTAAAAATCAACTTGCCACACAAATAAAACAGATACACTTTCAATATTTACTCCTCCAAACCCCAAAACTCCAAATCAATACAATAGATCGCGCAACACTTCTATATAATTACATCAATCATCTTAGATTCTATCTTAACATAATATCATCAATTCAAAGAAATAATTGCTAATGATCATTCACTTTAAATTCACTTGAAGATAAGACATTTTAATTAATCTCAAATATCATTAATTTACAACTCAATATTTGCAACCTCAAACTTTTTACAATGTTTCTATACATGCCATGATTTACATCTCAATACATGTCCTACCCAAAAATAAAGCTTCTTCTCCGATTGCTTTATAACATAATAAAATTTCATTCTTAGATAAGGGCTCGTACATATACAGAAAGAAATATAAATAGATTCGATTTCTGAATCACATAATTATGGCCTGTAAAAGCGCCACCACATATCACATAATTGTGGCTTGTGAAAGCACCACCACATATCACATAATTGTGGCCCGTGGAAGCGCCACCACATATCACATAATAATAAGCGGGTCCGCCTATTCAGAAGGGCTGATAACCCTAGCATATGATCATAGCTTTCATATAACATAATGGCCTGATAAGCTGAGTATGCTCACACATCGGAATAAATCTCATCTTACTACATTTCAATCGTGCATTGTAGAGCCCAAATCAAAACCATTCTTTTGCAAATAGCCTTATTACTTATACATAAGTCCTTTGCAAAATATCTCATAACTTAATACTTATTATTTCAAAATTTCTTAACTTACAACTTATAAATACTCATAAAATCTTTCTTATGTTCCAAATCAAAATCATATCTCTTTAATACACATACATACATAACTTAAAATACATAGAAATCAATGTTTAAAAAGACAAAACACATGCCTTACCATCTTGGGGTGGTTCGACCTCTTTAGGTCATCAAAAGGGGAAAGTGCTCACTTCCATAAAACACCATAATTCAAGTTAGAAATACTTAGTTAAAACATTAATAACCTTTGCTTAACACATTTAGTCTTACAAACTTATTTACTCATTTAAAGTCTTCTTTAAGTCTTGTAAAATGCTTAAACATTAGAGTTTAAGGGTAGTGATTTAAACCACGTTTAAAACACTTAACAATTTACTCATTTAAGTTAAAATTCACATGAAAAACAAAGAAAACCCAAGGCCCTTTCACCCATGCTAGGTTTGGCCTCTTCCTCAAATGAAAGGGGAAAATGTTGTCTTTTAAATTAACCACATTTTCTCAAAGATAACCCCACTCAAACCCACACTAAAATCAAAGAACACCAAAGCATGAAGTAAAAGTTCATGCCCTTCCTCCTAAGGAGGTTCGGCCAAGTGAAGGGGAAGGAGAAGGGGATGTTTCTCTTCTCATTCAAGCATTTCATTATGCTTAGAACACATAGAAAATCATATAAAAATAATCAAATGACCATTTTCCAAACACAATTCACAAAATCTTCAAAAATATTCAAAATCTAAAAATTGAAAACTTGAAGAAAATGAAAGGTGAATGAAAGTATTAGTACACTAACCTTCAAAACAAGCTTAAAGAAGCTTGGGGAGTCTCAATTCTTGGCTTTCTCCTTCCCTTTTGAAGAAAGTTCTCCAACTTCTTCAAAGTAGGAAAAATACACATTAAAATAAAAAATTAACAAAAGAAATAGATGGAGCATGACTTAATGCATCATTACAAGTCTAAACCTTAAATTCTACTCAATAATTCACAAAACTCAAGATTCACAACTTACTTTCTTTGATGCAAACTTCAAATTCCTTAGCTTAGGACTCCAAATTCTTACTTCTTCTACTTAATTCTTAAGGTTTAATTACTAATCTTTGATTTAATTCATGAAATTTGAGGTAGTTTAGAGGTAGAGAAAATGAAGAAAAATGGAGGAAAATGGAGAGAAAGTGGCATGGAGAA